>PVIY010023422.1:0-39334 GCA_004026745.1 Myrmecophaga tridactyla | reverse complement strand
AGACACTGCTACCTATCATAACCTGCCAAGCCCCAACCAGAACTCCACCCAATTCTAATGAACACCTAGGACAAAATATAAGATTCTACAAAGGTTCCCTGCACTAAGGTAACTTTCCAGAAACCTACAACCTCCAGACGGGTCCCTGGTCCAGATAAGTCCTGAAATCTAGAGGACCCAGCTTCTCCAGAACATCAGATAGTTTCAAATCCCTACCCCATATTAGTGACAGACAGTTCCAACATGAACAATTTACAATGGCCATAACCCAAATACCCCTAAAGAGAGGGAGAGAAAGATCAAAGGTGATGGTGGGGTTATACAGAGAAGGTAGGGTTTAACAAACAAATATGATTACTGAATCATTAAATTGGTATCTCTTTTAGTCTCTAGTATCTTAGAGCAGCTAGAAGTAAAAACCTAAAATTGTGGAATTGTAACCCATACCAAACTCTGAAATCTGTTCTACAACTAATTGTTGTGTTGTACTTTGAAACTTATAGCTTTTTTGTATATATGCTATTTTTCACACACAAAAAAAGGGAAAAAAGTCAACTGTGATGATAAAAAAATATTGAAGCCTCCCATATTTTGGAACATTTAGAAGGAAAAAATCTGAGAGGATTGTATGGTAGTCCATGACAAACTCTGGGATCTGTCCTGTAACTACTTACTGAAGAGTACTTTGTAAACTATTGCTTTTTTATTTCTTTGCTTTGTATATTTTATATTATACAATAAAAAAGTTAAAAAAAAAAAAAAGCACATATCAAGGACAAGCTGTGGGATACCTACCTGGGCTTCCTCCTCTTCAGTAAAGTCGTTTTTGATATTGAAGGTCTTGCGAATCTCCTCAGGGGTTTTCCCCTTGATCATATTGGCAACAGTCTTGCATGTAACATCAAGCAAACCCTTGATGTCTAAGTAGTTTGCAGCCTGTGAGGTGAGAGTTGTTTCCATTAACTAACTAAATTTAAAGTTAGTGATTAACAATCATATCTAATTAAACGTAATATGCTAGTTAATTTTAAAAAATTAAAGGGAGGAAAATAAGTCAAACATAAGTTTTCTGTGAAAGCCATTTTTGTATATCCCCTTCTTTGTTATACCTCCATAATACCAAGTCTCTGCGCTGCCTTAAGCAAACAATAGTAGCTAAAATGTTAAAAAATGGTCACCTTTTCTGGGAGAACGGGGGTCAGGGGTAAGTATCATATGTCAAGTTGCAGCAAAAATATTTATCCTTTTAAAAAAAAATTTATCCATTCTTTAAGAACTTAAATATAAACAGTTGTAGCACATATTTTATTCATCTTTAAAAAGAATCACCTTTTGGTTTCATTGATTTTCTCTATTTTCCTGTTTTCTATTTTACTGACTTCTGTTCTTTAATATTCCCTTCAACTTACTTTGGGTTTAATTTGATCTTTTACTAGTTTCTTAGGATAGAGTTAGAGCACTCATTTGAGACCTTTCTTCATTACTATTGCGTTTGGTTCTATCAAATTTCCTCTAAGTACTGCTCTAGCTACGTCACACATATTTTGATGTTGTTTAATTTCCATTCAGGTCAAAATACATTCTAATTTCCCTTTTGATTTCTTCTGTAACCCATGGGTTACTAAGAACTGTATTATTTAGCTCTCAAAATTTGGAGATTTTCAGATATCTATTACTGATTTCTAAATTTAATTCCACTATGGACAGAAAACAAACATCATATGACTTGAATTCTTTTAAATTTGAGACTTGTTTTATGGCCCAGAACACGGTTTAACTTGGTAGTATATATACACTTGAAAAGAATATGTATTCTGGCTGTCTTTAGATGTAGAATTTTATGTCAATTAAGACAAGTTGGTCAACAGTGGTATTAAAGCCTTCTATATCCTTACTGATTTTCTGTCTACTTCCATCAGTTACTGAGAAAGAGGTGTTGAAATCTCTGAGTATGACTGAGGATTTGTTTATTTCTCTTTAGCGTTCTATTGGTTTTATTTCACTTACTGGAACTTTTGCTTTTAAGTAGATAAATGTTTAGGAATGTTTTGTTCTCTTAAAGAATTGATCCCTTTATTAAATTATAAAACCACCCCCTTATACCTGGTAATATTTGCTACAAAATCTGTTTTGCCTGATATAAACATAAGCCATTCCAGCATTCTTTGATTAGTGTTAGCATTGTATATCTTTTTCCATCCTTTTAAACCAATCTTTCTTTATATTTAAAGTGGGTTTCTTGCACACGTACATACTTGAATCTTGTTTTTTGATTCAATCTAACAACCCCTGCCTTATGGTAGTTAGACCATTTATATTTAATGAGATTAATGACGTGGACTCTACATTACATTTGAATTGAGTATCAAATGAGTATAACAAATTTAATTCTGCCTATGTTAAAGGCTCTGGGAGAGAGTCATTTTACAGTACATATCAAAAACATACCAGAATAAGTTCAAAAAGTGTTCCCTGGTCAACTTTCAGGAATTCTTGGTCCCAAACAGGAATATCATCTGTTCGCTTTTCTTTGTTCTCATCATCTTCAGGAGGAGGGGGGTCATCTTTGTGGTGGGTGCACCACTGAATGACCTACAAACGACAGAAGTTCATTCCTCTGTGGTATTTGTCACAAAGTACTCATTACACTGCTGGGGCAAGGTTATTTTCACATTAGGATAAGAACCAGTTAAAGTGGAATATGACTCCCAGGGATGAGCCTACCCCTTGGCTTTCCTGACCAAAAGAGGGAAAAGGACTTTAACAAAATAAGATATTAGTGGCTGAAAGTTCAAGTAGAGTCAAGAGGCTAGTCTAGAGGCTACTCTTACACAAGCTTCAGCTAGATATTGCTGTTTATCATGGTTTTCCAACCCCCAATCAAAAGCATTTCTCCAACCCTAAAGAACACCTAGGCTGGATCTGGAATTCCACAAAGGTTCCATGCACTATGATTACTTTTCAGAAACCCACAACCTCCAGATGAGTTCCTAGGCCAGATAAGTCCTGAAATCCAGAGGGCCAACCTCTCCATAACATCAACTAGTTCTACCTCCAACCCTTATTATCAACAGCCCTTTCCAACACGAAAAAATCAGAATGGGCATAGCCCAAATACCCTAATAAGACTGGGAGAAAGATCAAAGGAGAAGGTGGAATTATAGCAGAGAAAATAGGATTTAACAAATGAGTATGACTGCTGAATCATTATATTGCTATTTCTTTTAGTCTCCAGTATCATGGAGCAGCTAGAGGGAAAAATCTAAAATTGTGGAACTGTAACATATCAAACTCCAAAATCTGTTCTATAACTGTCCGCAGTGTTTTGAAATTTATTGCTTTTTTGTATATGTTATTTTTCACAATAAAAAATTAAAACAAAAATTAAAGTTAAAAAAAAAAGAACCAGTTAGAGGCTGATTTGAATAATACGCTAGTCAGTAGACAGGCTTGAAAAGCAAAAATAAAACAATGTATTCTTTACAACCTTAGAGGGTGGAAGGCCTCAGATAAAAGCAAACCATTCAAACAGATTACTATACTTCACCATATTAAAAAGATACATAACCATTCTAAGAAATGATCATGATGGTGAATATACAACTATGTGGTGATAGTGTGAGTTATTGATTATATAACAAGAACGGAATGATCATATAAGAATGTTTGTGTTTGTATGTGGTTATGTATCATAAATAAAAAATAAAATAAATTAAAAAAAGAAAGGGAGGGGTAAGGGTACGGTATGTATGAATTTTTTTCTGTTGTCTTTTTATTTCTTTTTCTGAATTGATGCAAATGTTCTAAGAAATGATCATGATGATGAATATGCAACTATGTGATGATACTGTGAATTACTGATTATATATGTAGAACGGAATGATCATATGTTAAGAATGTTTGTGTTCCTTTGTTGTCATATTTAAAAAAATTTTTTTGATACATAATGTCAAGACAATGACTGAAAGATACCTGCCATATGTACAACTGACAATGTACTGGCCTGTAGAATATAAAATCATAAAAATCACTACGAAGAAATGGGCTAGAGATATGAACAGACAATTCACAAAAGAAATTTCAATAATCAAACATGAGGAAATGCTTAATTTTCACTAGTAATCAGAGATGCAAAATGAACACAACATTAAGATACTACTTTAGATTGCCAAATAAAAATATCATGACGATTTTGATGGAACTAACTGTTGGCTAAAAAGTGAGGGAAACATAAACTCCTCTTTTGGAGAGTATAAACTGATAAGATCCTTTTGAAAAGTAATCTAGCACTACCTAGTAAAACTGAAAATGTACATCCACTATAACCAAGCAATCCTAAATAATCCAGACGCATGTACAAAGATATTTGGTGTCAGAACAAAGCAGAAAAAGCCCAAACATGTTCCCTCATAGGGGAATGAAGACTTTATGGTTAAAGTTTCAGAAAGCTGATTAACTAGACTACGAGTACTAGCACGGATAGACCAAGATCAATGCTGAAAGTACTGAATTGTACAATGGATGCGGTAGGCACGTGGGTGTTCACTATAAAATTCTTTTACTTTTTTAGCATGTTTAAAAACTTTTCATAGTAAAATGTTAGGGGAAATAAACAATGCTGAAAGAAAATGGCAGAGATGATAAGATGCAGAATTATTTTCAGGAGGAAAAGCCAAGCATTAAGGGCTTCAATAAAATGATAGCTTTTAAAAGAAGTACTCTAGCTGTATAAGTAAAGAAACAGCGATTAGCATTCACTTATGAAGAAACTCTTAAAAGGACATGTAAAGGGCAGGCCACGGTGGCTCAGCAGGCAAGAATGCTTGCCTGCCATGCCTAGAGGACCCGGGTTCGATTCCCGGTGCCTGCCCATGTTAAAAAATAAAAAAAATAAAAAAAAAAAGGACATGTAAGACAGTGATTGTATACTTTGGATGGTTTGTATGGTATGTGAATATCTCTCAAAAAATTGCATTTTAAAAGGATATGTAAGAAACTAATGCAGATTATTACTTATGGGAGAGGGGATCAGATGAAAGACAAGGATGGGAGATTTTACTGTATAGTTTTACAGTTTGTGTAAACTCAATATACTTAACAGTAAATATTCATAGGAAATAATAACACAAATAGGTTAAAAAAAAAAAAAAAAAAACTCATTCTCAGAAGTGGCCCTACCTTACCCAGCGCATCTGGTGATGTAGGGCCCTCTGATCTCATCTATTATCCCCTTGCTTGTTCATTATGTTTTAGCAGTCACACTACCCTCTGCCTTCCCTCAAAAGACATCAGGCATGCCCCTGGCTCAGGGTGCTTGTACTTACTGCCTTTACCCAGAATTCTCTTCCCTTACATATTTACCTGTCTTTGTTCAAAGATCACCTTTTTAGCAAGACATTTCCTGACCATCTTTATTTTAAAAATAGCCAACTATCCATCTACCACTACCCAGTCTACCCCTCTTTCCTTCTTTAATCTCCAAAGCTTTTGCATTTGGTATATATGTCTTAGGTTGTCTGTTTCCCCACTCCTTTAAGTATGTGAACTTAAGGGCAAAAGTTTCTGTCTCTTTGGCTCACTACTGTACCTCCAACACTGATAAAGTACCTGGCATCTGAATTAATGAGAACAAATCCTTTTGGAAGCATTTTACATTAGTGGAAAATAGAACACATCAACTTTAAGACAATACTCAGAAGTCAGAAAGAATGAATCTGATAAAATGTAAAGCTCTGAGCCATAAAATATCATGAATTAATGTAAGACAAGCAAACTTGTAGAAAATCTATTAAAGAACTCCTATAAAAAGTCTGACAGAAAGATGGGTGAAGGGAAACACAACACAGAAAATATAATCGGCCAATAAAACATGTAAAATGCTCAGGCTTAGAGAATCACTCTTTAACTGGTCTAGGGAGAGTAAAAAAATGGGTAATAAATTAGTGAGAGAATAGAAAAACTTGGGAGGAGTATAGAAAAATACACAGCGCAGGTGTGTCTCATGCACAGGTTAGGGTGAAATGCATTTGGTCAGTGACCTTTGAAAACCCCTTAGGAGGGGGCCAAATGAGCCAATCATCCCTATTTTTTAAGTCTAGGATAAACCAGGTTTTCCCCCAATATGGGAACAGGCTGCTATTTCTTTAGGTGAGTATAAAATTAAATAACTGGCTTGTGTAAGGAGCCATGTGTCCTGAAACAGTAAAATCTTATTCTATGTAGAAAACTGTTTATTCTTAGACACAAAGTACGGTGATCAACTGGGAAACAACAACACACATCTCTTGTTCTTAAGCTCCCTTTGGGGCATACTCATTTAGTCAACAAACAGGACACTTTCCTTTTTGCTAAGCTCATATTGTTATACTTCAGTAATTTAAATGTGCCAAAGCAAAAGACCAGAAAACTCAAGTATACACAAGGCCTGGTTCAATAAACAACAGTACATTTACAGAATCTTAATAATACTATGTAGAGTTGTCAAAAAAAAAAAAAAAAAAGAGGAAACTATTTATGTACCAATATAGAAATATAGGATATTGTTAATGAAAAGTACATATAAAAGTGCATAGTTTGCTCCCTTATTAAGAATAGGGGGAAACATTTACTTGTTAATATCTGCATTACGAAACATTAATAGAATAAATGATTACCTAAAGGAGGGGGATCAAATCGGAAGGACAGGAATGGGTATGAAAGTGTTTATACTTCCCTTTATGTTGATACCAGCCATTTTAAGAAAAAAAACTAAGCCATTCATGATTCAATTCGACCACGCTCTGAAAGCTGGTATCTTTTGGAGAGCTATATACTTGTATCTATCAAAATACACCATCCTGAGACTCAGATGGGTCTGGGTCTACATCTTGATAATCTACATCTATCCCAGATAAGCACTTGCATAGGCATACCAAGGTAGTGTGAGAATAGCCACAACAGTGTCATTAGTATAAAAAAACAAAACAAACTATAAACTAAATATTCATCAATAAAGACTCGTTAGCTGTAGTTCTTTCGTACAGTAGGACACTATGTAAGAGTTAAAGAGAACAAGATAGATTTATGTACGCTGATAAAAGAAGGTCACCAAGACACACTGTTAAAGAGTAAGTTGAAAAATAAGACTCCATATGTCCTACTAAAAAGAATCAGACAGAACTTTCTTCTGTATATTATTATATCATTCAAGGACATTCAAATATCATTCAAACAAATGTTTAAGAATATTCAAATTCAAAGGTAATTTTAAGTGATTAAGTTTTGTATTAGAATTGTTGAATTTATTTGCATCAATCAGTGTTGTATTTTTAGGCAGAATGAACTTAACTAATATTAGCTAAAATGTTGGTCGATATATCCAAATAAAATTTATAGCAGAGTAAGTTCAAATATGGTTTGAGTCTTTCAGGAACTTGTGGTCTGAAAAGGTTATCCATTCAATCCCATTTCATCAGGATTAGAAGTATCACACGCTAGACTCAGAAGAACTATTCATCTACACAAAGGAACAATGTAAGTATGCAAAAGCTTAAAAGCTAAATTCACTATAAAGTTTAAGTGTCCCCACTCTAAAAATCAAATCTTTAAAGACCTTACCTTTTTTAATATTGCTGCATTAACATTTGGTAGAGGAACTGGGTCATCATCTCCTTCATCATCCATTCCCAAATCTAAGCAAATCATAAGACAGTCACCATTATTTCCTAACTCCACGAGAGTATTTACACCAAATACTTCAACCAGGCTATGTTTCAAATAAGTAACTTAGAAGACAGACTGTCTGAAAAAATACAAAAAGTACTTTACTACTAAGAATAATTCTTTTAAGGGCATTTAAAATTAGTGGTCCATGGGCCATCAAAATATTATAAACTTGTATGAGTAGATAAATACAGGAATATTATACAAAGGGAGCTCTGAATTAAGAGGGAAAGTTATTTCTTAATTGGGATTGAGATGACTGAGTAACCATCTGGAAAAAATTTAAAGCTGGGCCCTTATCCTTATTCTTTATACCAAATTCTTTGGATGGACTGCATTTAGAAAAGTAAAACAGTAAAAAGTACTGCGAGTAATAGAACCCGGGTTGATGGACTTACTTTCAACATATGCTTTCTTTCATGCTGTTTGTTCAACATGTACATGTTATTGCCTATAATATCAAATCTGTAGGATTCTCTGGTAAAAAGGTCAAACTTTTAGATTCTTAAAGTGATCAGTGAACCTCAAAGAACTTAAAATCCACGTTACTTGAAGATTCTAAGTAAGAATATTTTTTCAAACCAAATGGGTCTATCCTTCAGTTTTTACATGATTAAACAAAAGTGGCGTAAGAAAGTTACTTAATAGCAATTAGATGCAGAAAGTTAGGACAATGGTGTAATGGTTGTAGCAGAGTATTAGTGATGTAGATATGGCCAGTGCTGAGTCAAACATGTGAATCCCTAACATATGCCAGCTGATATTCTATACAGTAGAGATATAACAATACACATAGGAGGATTGGGGGAAAGGGGAAATTGTTGTAATTTTAGATAGGGTTGTTCAAGAGGCCTCACTGAGACATTTTGGTTAAATCCTAATAAGAGGCAGAATGGCAAATGCAAAGGCCTTCTAATAGGAGTATCTGGAATGTTCTAAAACCACTAAGGAATCTAGAGCAGGGTTAGCAAAAGGAAGAGCAGCATGAGATCAATTAAAAGGAGACCAAATAGTAATAAAGCCTTGTAATTTGGCTGCTATACTGGAAAAAGACAGTAGAGATTGGGGGCAAAGAGTAAAACTAACAATAATCCAGGCACAAAGTGGTAGCTGGACAATGTCAGTAGCTATAGAGGAGGAGGTAAGAAATGGTCCAATTCTGGATGCATTTTAAAGGTAGAGCCAATAGGATCTGCCAACAGATGGGAATTAGGATGTCAAAGGAATTAGGATGACTGAGGTTTATGGTATGAGCAACTAGAAGGATGGAGCTACCATTAGAGTTGTGGTCATTGATATGGGGAAGGCTACTGGAGGAACTGTGGAATCTGGGGGCAGGGGGAAACGATCGAGGGCTCTGTTTCATAACTTTGAGATGTCTATTACATATTCAAGGGTAGAGCAGGAGGTTGCATATTCAAGTCTAGTAATAATCAGGAACAGAGATCAGAAGTATAGATAAATTGGGGAATTCGTGTATAGATGGCTTATAATGCTGAGACTAGATGAGATAATCAAGGGAATGAATATAGATATAGTGAAGAGGTTTAAGGATTAAGCCTAAGAAACTGCAGCCTTTAAAGATGGGGAAACAGCAGTTGTGAGAGAGCTAAGTAGTGAAGTATTCTGGAAGCCAAGGAAGAAGGGAGCAAACTACCAACCATCAAATTCTATCAATAGGTCTAGATGAGACCCGAAAACAGACAGTACACTTGAAGTCATGGAGGTCACTGTGCTTTAACAAACAGTTCCATTGGAGTGGTAGATGAGAATAGATTTAAAAAGAATAGTACTTTGTTATTTTCTATGGATGGATTCACTTATCTTCACCCTTTTCCCTTCCGTTGATGCTTTTCCCTGACCCCATCAAAGCCTATAGTAAAACTATAAAATGACAATGTCTCATGTGAAGCCCAAGTTGGATATGTTTTTCCTGAGCTAATAGAATAAAATATTTTTAATCAAAGAAGAGAGAAACAAGTTCACTATGTAAAATATTTGTGTTTGGGAAGATATTAGAGGAAACATTAATACAGAAGACCAGCTTGTTTAGTTCTAAATCCTATTTGGAGAAGGTTTAAGCCATATTAAAAAATTAGGGCCTTATGGTTGTAAAAGATTACTTCTCTAGCAATATTTTTTGCTTTTACACTGAAGGCACAAGTAGCAACAGTCATTCCCATAAGCTATTGAGTTTCACGGACCTCTGAAAGACTTGTATTTTGGTACCACAGCCTGGACCTAAACAAATCAACCAATCCACATGTACATGCATGCCAAGATTCCCTCTTGATTGTTCTGTTTAAAAGGCTTTATTTCTGTTTTCCAAGTTACATAAAACCCATAACCAGAGACACTGCTGATGCAAAACAAAGAAAGTAGTAAGTTGTCAAATTCAATAGACTCCCTTCTTCAAGAGGCTAGAATCTATATATGTATTATTACTTAAGATAAAACTATTCATCCCAGATCCCCAAAGGTTATAGAGGAAAGAATAATTTAACTGTTGCTATCACAACTCACTTGCTTCAGTGATCCAAGTTAGCTTTGAAAACCTGCAAGGAGCCCTATGTTCTTAGTTTGGCAAATGCCTCGTTGAAACAGCACAGGACAGATTAGTATGTCAGGCACCAAGTGGATGAAATAAAGAATGCTTTCATTGCCAAAGCAAGTATTCAGGCAGCAATTTGGGTATCAGTTTCTACATCTTCTAGTTAAAGCCTACTCACCAGCCTTTAGGGACACTTGGATTGCTTTCACTCTTTATTAAGGACAATACCATAGTTCTTCAGTCAACAGGTACTTGGTGAACAGTGACTGTGGGATGTACCAAGGGGTTTACAACTTAATAGAAGAGAATCATGTGAAGTTACCAGTATACTGGAGTGTAGGTGCCACGATTGGTATCAAAAAAGAATTACATGTTCAGCTTTTATCAGAAAACAGAAGCCACACACTAGAGAACAGAGGGCATACCTCCCTTTAATTCAACTTCTGCCTCTACTACACCTAAAAAGCTGCTGTTAAGAACTCGAACTTATTAACTGTGAAATCCTAAATGACCAACCAGTCTGCAGTCTGGCAATCATTCTGGTCCCTTCAAAACAATTCCTCTTCCCTTGATTTCCACAAATCCCTACTCCACTGATTCTCCATTTACTTCTGACTTCTACACTCTTAACCACCCTTTCTTCCTTCCCAACGTGGCTGCCGGCAGCCAACCCCACCTACTCTTACGGATTTATATTCCCATAATAAAGTCAGTTCTTTTTTAAATCTCTAGCAGTCTACATACAATATAGGAGCCAAGATCCACATACTCAACTGCCTAGTAGATTACTACATAATCTTCTGAAGGAATCTCAAACATAAAATGTTCAAACTCAAAGTAATCTTCTTCTCCATTCTTCGCAAATTCATTCTTCATGTACTGCCAACTCCAGTAACACAATCCCTTCCCACCCCACAGACCCCCAACTAAAAACCTCAATTTCACTTTTTCCTAACCAACCCTGTGTATTCTTCCTCAGAATGATTTCCCAAAACAACTTAATTTTACTAGATTTGAAGTTATCACCTCACTAGTATATATTCTTCACAGGCCTGAAGAATAACATCAGCCATGTTGCTCCCAAAGCATTACTTAGCACACAACTTTATTAGTACACTAATTATAGCATGGGACTGCTCACCTTGTTTGGCGTCTGGCTCTGCTATCACTTTATAAATTCTCCTAGGGCAAAGACCATGTCTCACTTACATTCTTTCACCAGCATATAGCTAGTGACTGGCACATAACCCCTTCTCTTCACTTAAGCTGCAGATCTTCCTTACATAAAAAACCTTAACATTTGGGTATGGAAGAACACTTAAATTTTTTTTCCATCAATCTACTTTTACGTTTCCATATACCTATTAATATCCACCAGCCCACTGGAATACAAAGAAATCCACATTGGTTAGTAAGTCTCAAAATGTCTCAGGACCTGTTTTCTCACCTAGCTTCTTTGCTATGCTTCATATACACCTTGCAGCAGTTTCAGAGCAATGAAAAAAAAATAGACAAAACAGAAAACATTAAAAAACAACAACAGATTTCTACCCAGCTTACTTCCTCCCTTGAAACAAGGTGCTTGATTTGGCTACCATATAGGAAAGTATCCTTTTTCCAAAGGCTTTAATTTTTTTTTTTTTAAATTTGCATATGGGCAGGAGGCACCAGGGATCGAACTCAAGACCTCCAGCACGGCAGGTCGGAGCTCTGCCTGCTAAGCCATGGCAGCCGCCCAAAGGCTTTAATTTTTGCCATTAGAAATTGTAAATCCAAATTTATGTGAAACAGAAATGAGCCACTGTCTGATCTGAGATGTGGAAATCCATTTAATCTTATGGTCTTATCCATTTAAAAAGGAAACAAAAACCCTCATCAATTCAGAAAGTACAGAAGGGATGATCTGCATCAGAACAATGTAAACTTTATTCCTTCATACTTTTTTCCTTTTCCCAAAGGAAGAAATGTAAACTTTACCCCTTAATACTCTTGAGCACCTTATGAGAGACTGCTGCTCCTATAAATATGATATTCAGACTGATATTCACAGTACACATTTCCTTTTCTTTCTCCCCCATCCAGGTTTTCTAATAAACTTACCTTCTAACATGGTCTTTATAGTCACAGATTGTTTGGCAATTTCCACATCAACTTCAAATATCTCTCCATCAGAACTCTGCAACTTAATTGAAGGCATCTAAAAAAAAGGTAATATATATTGATCTCGGAGTTTAAGAGATAAACGTCAGTTCTATATGACATTTCATCAAGTATGGTGTCAGAACTTTCTAAATTACTAACTAAAAAATCCCTAGGACCTGCAGTATAAAAATACTGTCCTAAGTGGTTATTCCCAGGCAAACCTATAAGTATTTCTACAGAAATATTTTAATGTCTAACTCCCAAGAACAGAAGCTTTTAAGGGCTGCCCCCACTGAACTCACTATTGGTATAAATTTAAGTTACACTCTATAATTTTGATGTAAAATATGTCTCTCTGAAATTGACTTACTAGATTTCGTTCTGCTTCCACTGACTACTGATTACTCCATTTGAATAGTCAACTGTCACAATTAACCCCCTGCAAGCCTGAGAGAAGTCAGTCCAAAATAAACAAAGCTAACAAATGAAAAATTTTCCATAGTGAGCTCTACCAATAAAAAAAATAAGCTCAGATCCAAAGATCCAAAGAGTAGATCAGCATAATTATGTATGTTTGGACCAATACAGTACCATATACAAGAGAATAAAATGATTTCAAGATTTAACAGATCTCAGTACAATTCCCTAAATCTACTAAAGGGCTTAAATTTCCCAGACTCCTCTTTTTATCTCTGATTACTGACCAGGTGTCAAAGTTTGAAATCTTCTGTTAAAATCCCCACAGAAATAAAGTATTACTTGCTCCAAAATTTATTTATTAACTTAGCTTAATTATGAGTCACTGGGAAAAAGATACCGCCAACATAAAAGCTAATTAAGCAATTAACTTCACAGAACTTGAGTTCTAGCAAAAAAACAAGACTTTTGATTCCTTTAAAAGTAAAAGTTCTAAATGAGCAATTTTTTATCATCTCCAGATTCTAAAAGAAAGGCAGCAATACCTGGCAGTAAAAATTAAAATTCCAGACTCCTTCAATTCCAAGTATAGTTTTTGAAAGCCCAACTTCTGATGTTTTCATAACTCCGTGATGTCACTATTTACTAACTTAAAGTATTTCTGAATCTCTCCAAGTGTGTTGTATTAAAAATAGTGTGAATTATCAGCACAGTATAGAATTTGGCATTTAAAAATTCACAGACCCATTTTAGGTTCAAGCACTTAAAATCACTATCAGTTAAACATTCATTAAGCTTTTCCAAACAGACTAGCAATTCAGGGAAGGAAGCAAACGGTAATGCATGTTTTAAAACCAGCCACTGAAATATCCCGCTCTCACTCAACCATAGTTGAAGACAATCACATTTCACTTCTCAGTTCACAAGCACATCTGCTTCTCCAGGTTGCTTAGTGTTTGCCAGTAATGCAGTTGTCCTGCTCAAAGGAGAAGGGCCCAGAGCAGGCCCAGAAACAACGCTCCCTGTGACAAGGCAATGAGAAAAGGTATCTCACAAAAATAAATATTTTAACCTGCCCTATTTTTAGTTACAAAACATGTTATGTCATTTTTAGCATAGTACTGGAATGAATATTACAGGACCACAAATGACAATAAAGCTACTTTTAAGCAGAGTGACCATTTCATATTTCTTCCAAATAACTCAGAATAAATAACAAGATCTGCTTAGTCATACTCAAATTTGTGCATTAGGTTACTCTGAGAGGAATTAGAGATCTTCTAAACAGCACAGAGGCAAGAGTTTAATCTGTAATTGGATGCACTTTGTAATCCTAGATTTAACAGTCTAAGATAACTTTTGTTTAGTGTTATGCTGCCAGAGTTACATGTCATTTATTTCAGATAATAATAGATGAAATGCTCATCCGACATGCTTTCAAAGACCATTCCTTCAATTCTTTAGGTTCCTTTAATTGGAATTAAAGCACCCTCCATGGTTGGCTGGTAGTGGGTTTTATAATATCACAAAGGAAAAAACTAAACCCTGCACCATTGTGACCCGAAATTCTGACACCTCTTTTTAGACTGCAGGGTGGAGGATTCTGTATTGTTCTATGACACAGACACATTCTACAGTGTCGCTCTGATGAAAAATTCATGCTCCGAAGATCCACACCTGAAGTCTCCATTAAAAAATGAACCAAAGCGGGTGAACGGAGTAGCCAATTAAAAGTCGGATATTTCGGGTTAAGCTTTGGCGAGTTAGGGCTCCTATAAGTCACGCCACTATGACGATGGTTTCTGCTGTTTACAACACTTGTTTCAGCGACTCCAAGCCGTGGCAAGATAATGGGGATAAATATTAAGAGCAGGCAAACCCTCGGCCCCGGCACACAGCACCGTCAGGACCGGTGGCAAGTGACGCCAAACACAAGGAAGAGAAAGGATAGGGGCCAAAAAGCCAACAATTCCGAACTACCACTATCACTATCACCTTCACCGCAGGACAGGAAAAAACAGAAAAGGACGTGGCCACACGCACACGCTCCCGACAGCCAAGAACCCCATTCAAAACCCCGCCGTCACCCCCGCCCTGACTTCCCAGGGCCAAGCGAAGCCCCAAGCCGCAGCCTCGGGCCTTGCGGCAGGACTCGGCGCCGGGTGACGCTCCCCGGTGGGCAGATAGGGCCCAACCCGGCGCTCAGGCTCGGACCTTCGCTCTCCCGCCCCGGCGCCCCGCGGCCTCGCCGAGTCGAGGGGCAGAGAAGGGGACGGTGGACGGGGCCCGGATGGTACCACCCGAAGAACGGGCCGCGCAACGAGTTCCACGGGTCTGAGGAAAGGCCAGACCCAGTTGGCTACCGCCTTCGGCAGCCTAAACAGCATCGCGTCGCCACCCAGCTTGCAATCCACCCCTCACAGCTCGGTCGGTGGTTACTCACGGTATTTGGTCTCGCGGAGACGGTGGGCCGGAGGCTGAGGAGAGCCGGCGGCGTCAGTACAATAAGAAGGGAAAGGCAGAGAACAAGGCCACTCCAGCGGCGCGCCTAGGCAAACGCCTTTATAGACGCGGGCGAAGCTGCCGAGGACCCCGGGGCCTGCGGCGTCACAGAGCTGGCTGGGCTGGCCGCTGAGATCGCCTGACGGGAGGCGAAAGACGGAGGGGCGGGCCCAGGGCGCGGGCAAGGCAGGGCCATGCGGAAAGGTGGTGAGGTGAGGTGAGGTGGAGTTGAGGGGTTTTTAGTCTTACCTCCACCATCGAAAGCGCGGCTCTTTCTTCTCAGAGCGGGAACCAGGGACCGCGCGCGGTACCCCTGCGATCTGGAAGGTCCTTCAGGCAGGGGCTGTCCTAAGCAGTTAAAGACCCCGGTCCTGAAAAGTCTAGACGGCGACGAAACAAACGCGGAGGGGCGAATGGCGTTCCGAAGGAGCTGGGGCTCTTCTTTCATGATGGAAAAACTGGGGCCCAGAGCAAAATGAACCGGCAGATGGACTCTCTGCAGTCATCACTTTGAAGTTCTTTCTGCTCAGGGCCCGTTTCCTTCACTGAACAGATGGGCCCGGCCTTGTCTCTTAACATTAATTTCCTCACACTCTTCGTAATAGCCCCAGTGAGGTGAAATATCGTTACATCACCACCCCTTATATGTGAAGGAACAAGTTCAGAACCGCTAAGTGGAAGAGTCAGGATTTGAATTCAGGTCTGCCTTACACATTGGTGCTCTTAAACCTTATTTTGTACCATTGGTTCCTGAAGGGCCTTTAGGTCTAAAACTGCTTCTTGGTGCCAGGAAACCCCAAATATCGAAGGAAGCCTCTTTACCTGGCAGTGAGCATTCATCCAGTAAATATGTATTGAGCCCTTAGGTGCGTGAGGCCTGGTGCTCGGGATACAGCTGTGAACAGAACTCTGTTCAGAAGGTGCTTGTAGAAGTCTGTAGTAGGGTCCGTAGGATGAAACCAAGTCTAAAGGAAAGGGGAACTTTAAAAGGCCACCATTCCCACCCCAATCAGGGACTTCAACTGCCCTGCCCTACCTTGCCCTGCCTGGGGAACAGTTGTTATTTTCTTCCTAGGAGACTAAGGCGCCTGGCTCACCTGGTATTCCTGGCACCAGGGAGACAAAGGCTGTTACACAAAGGGCCATCTGAAGAAACCAGAGGCCTACAGTTACTTGGGGATGGGACCAGGCAGGGAGGCCAAGAGGCTTCTTGGGTTACAGGCCTTTATCTACAAACTGTCGTATCCAGTGACTGCCAGGTGCCACCGCTGATGACAGGAAGATGAAAGGACCTGCTTTCATACTTTTTTTCTCTATAGCACAGCCCTGCCTTCAGCAGTTCCAGCCTCAGCCTCAGGCCTCCATGTAAGACCTAGTGAAACTCCTTTGCTCTCCTGCCCATGGCTTTTATGAGGGTAGAACCTTGTAAACTCTGAGCATCCTTAGCAGGACTGGGCAGTGCCAGGTCGCACGTCTTGCTGGAGAACCCAGTACTGGACCAAAAGTAGGTATATGTTCTTACAAATATGTCTAGGGACTCGCAATATTGGAATTACCAAGAGATGCTTATTTTAAAAATAAAAATTTTATTTACTTCTATATATTATTATATACATAAATTATATCAGAAAGTATACATAAGAAATTGGTTACCTCAGGAGAGGGGAACTAAGGGGCTGGGGGACAAGGATAATTGTGATTTTTTTCATTTTATTCCCTTTTCAACCTATTGGATTTTGATCTACATGAATGTAATACATATGCAAAAAATTTTTGTTAAAAAATGTAAATTGGCCTTAGGTCATGAAAATGCAGATTACCAGGTCTTACTCTAGATCTCTGGGGGCAAGTATTTCTGTTTTTTGAAAAAGTTCTCCAAGTGATTCTTAGTCTAGGGTAAGTTGGGTCTCAGTGGTGAAGCACTAAAAGGCCAGCAGTATCTGTCAAGAGGTGACTCATTTAGCACCAAACATCAAATGTACACTCAGGAGACTCCAGACTAGGTAGTTGCCGGACTAGGGGTGAAGGATGAGCAGGATTCATCCCCACTCATTTGTCCATAACCACCAGCCCAGGTCAGAAGGAATGACTCTTACAGTGCCCCGCCTGATGTGTGTGGATCCTTACTTTACTCTACATACCATGTTGTCAAACTCCCTTGCTCTGTGGAGGGAAAAAACTCAAAACCGAAGAGAATGGACTTTTCCAGTGTCACACAACCACTGAAAAGCAGGGCTGAGGCTCCTGGACTCCAGCCCCAGCCAAGCTCCTACCATAGCAGCCCAGATATTTAATCTAAGCCCATTCCTCAAATGCCAGGGAAATCTAATCTACAACCATTCCCACCATACTACCTCCAGGATAGCTAAAGGCCTTGGATTCAGGCAATCAGATGGGAAAACCGGATTTCTGTATCACTGGTGAAATCACTTCCAAAGATGATCTCCCTTTGTAAATGTAGTCTTCATTGTTGTAGTGTTCACGGGAGTATTTCTAGGCTGAGATGGGTGAAGGGTGCAGGAGAGAGGACCACTTCTTAGCTTACACACTGTCCTATGAGCTGGAACAGGTATCCAGAGTCCAGACAGTGCATCTAAAATGGGGCTTCGCTGCCAAGAATTTTCTCAGGCACCCACCTTAGAACAACACAGTCCTGTTCTCCTGATAGAGTACAGGGGCTCTGGGAGTTAGACCACCTGCCTCTGTTGTGTGATTTTTAGGAAAATTACTTTATATCTCTGGGCCTTATCTTCCTCTGGTTATTTTTTCCTTTTTGCCAAACAGTATGTCTTCCACTTAAAATTCAACCAACCATGTTGTTACTCTAGAAGTGAAAGGGCTGAATGGGGAGAAAAAAGGTAAATTCTTGGATCTTGATTTGCAAAATGGATTTTTGAAATGCAAAGCTCTTTACAGTAAGAAAGTATTTGAGAGCGCTGAAAGCCTGAGACTAAAGGGCTCAAACTGTAAATTTTATACCAGCAACAGTAGAGGAAGGAACTATGATGTCGGAGCCAGTTTTCCAAAAGGCTGGGGGTGATATAAGGATTGAGTCAGAGAGGAGAGCATTAGCATTAGTTAGCTACTGATGTGGGTCTCTGAGAAGGGGCTTTCTCCCATTCCTTCTTCCCATCCACTCAACCCATGTAGGTTTGGGAGATTCTGAGAATGGGCGGTGTGCTGGTTTGAAGCTGTTATGTACCTCAGAAAAGCCATGTTCTTTTTTTTTTTAATTAAAAAATTTTTTTAAATACCAAAAAAACCCACCAAACGCAAACATTCTTAACTTTTGATCATTCTGTTCTACATATATAATCAGTAATTCACAATATTATCACAGTTATATATTCATCATCATGATAATTTCTTGGAATATTTGCATCTATTCAGAAAAAGAAATAAAAAAAACAAAAAAATTCATACATACCATATCCCCACCCCTCCCCCTCACCGATCACCAGCATTTCAATCTAAATTTATTTTAACATTTGTTCCCCCTACTACTCATCTTTATTCCATATGTTTTACTCATCTGTTGATAAGGTAGATAAAAGGAGCATCAGATACAAGGTTTTCACAATCACAGTCACATTGTGAATGCTGTATCATTATACAATCAAGCCATGTTCTTTTAATCGAATCTTGCAGACCTGTTGGGTCAGACATTTTGATTAGGTTGTTTCGATGGAGATGTGACCCTGCCCATTCAAGGTGGGTCTTAATCCTTTCTTGGAGCCCTTTCTGTGAGAGAACTCAGAGCCAACAGAGAGAGCAGAGAGATCAAGACACTAATGTTTGGAGACACTAAGAGATCAAATCCGGAATTTGCCCTAGAGAAGCTAAGTGAGGACCCACAGATGCTTAGAGAGAAGGCTACTGAAATCAGAAGTGAACCAGGAGCAAGAACAGCAGATGCCAGCCACATGCTTTCCCAGCCAACAGAGGTGTTCCAGATGCTGGCAGCCTTTCTTCAAAGTCAAGATATCTTTATCTGGATGCCTTAATTTGGACATTTTCACAGCCTTAGAACTGTAAATTTGTAACCAATAAATCCCCTTTGTAAAAGCTAATCCATTTCTGGTATATTGCATTCCAGTAGCATTTGTGTACTTTGGTCCACCAGTCAAGTCTAAAGAGTGGGAAAGTAAGAGTGGTAGGTAGAAATGGTATTGGTGTTCCTCGCCTAAGAGAGGGTGGGAGCATCTAAAGACTCATAGCTAATGTATGAGGGTCACAAGGAGCATGGAAATATGTCATAAGGCCTTAGAACAGCATGGAATTTGCTCAGAGAAGGGACAGATGGCCATGAAGTGAGCCCAAAAGCAGATGTACCTGGAGAGTCCAAGCCAGAGACCATGACACAACTGCAGATTTCTGTGGGCACAGCAAAATCCTAGGATGACAGCCTACACTTGTCGAGTGAGGTCTGCAGGCCTCCCAGAGCATTAGAGGAAGATGGTTGAGGACCAAGAACCAGACAGCCTCCAGCCTCCTCACCTCCCACTCCATACCATGACCACGTACACTCTGTAGAATATGGCTGCAGTCTTGGACAGGAGCAGAGGGACACAGCCCTCAACTTGACTGAGTGTACCCGAAATGACTGATCATGCACTCACCTGACTGAATTTGCCAGGAAGTGATTAGATTATATTTTCTGTTATCAAGTGGAAAGAGGTACTACAGAAGGTAATTAACAAAATACACTGCTATTTTGGCACACCCAAGTTTTCTGACTTCAAAATTTCATACAGGATGTATGAAACCGTGTACATTGTTGATGTGGAGGTAAAGCTTTGGAAATTAGTTTGGCAGTTACTCAAAAGGTTAAACATAGAGTTATAACATGGCCTGGCAATTTCATTTCAGGAATATTATACCCAAGAGAAATGAGAACATATGCCCCCCCACACAAAAATCCTATGTTTTGGCTACAGGTGTCCAGAAATAATGCAAACCTGCTATTGCCCACTTGCTGCTCATGTCCAGTCTGATCTGGGGTAAATGACCTCTCCTTTCTGAGCCTCAGTCTTTGTCTGTAAATTGCGGCTTAAAGCAGTACTGGCCTCACAGGATTTTTGTGAAAATTATTCCAGCCATCAGATGGCTAACTTTAATAGTGTGACAATACCAAATGTTGGCAAAGATGCGGAATAAGTGGTACTCTCTTATGTTGCTGGTGGGAGTACAAATCAATATATTTTAGAAAACTGGCAACATCTGCTGAAGCTAAACATACTTTTTCCCAATGGTCCAGCAATTCCTATTCTGGACATACTTAAGTCTACCAAAAGATATGTTTAAAATGTTTATAGAAGCTTTATTTATAAGAGCCCAAAACTAGAAATAACAAACCCACCACATGTAAAATGAATAAACTGTAGTATATTCAAACCATGGAATACTAAATAGCAATGAAGAAACTATTGATATAAGCAACATCCTCCAATAACATGGATGAATCTCACAGACATAACATTGAGTAAAAGAAGCTAAATGTAAGAGTATTTATTGTATGAGTCATTTAAATGAACAAAAACAGGCAAAAAACTTACCTAAGGTGAGAGAAGACAGAATAATGATACTTTGGCAGGGGGGCAGGTATTGATGAGAGAGGCTTCTGGGATGCTAAAAATGTTCTAACTTGATCTGAATGGTGGTTTCATATATAAAAACTTATTGGGCTATAATCATATTTGTATACTTTACTGCATCTAAGTCATAACTCAGTTTAAAAAGCAGAGGGGGAAGGTGAAAATGATATTCGTGTCAATTCCTGAAGGACCATCCAGCTTCCGTAACCTCTCATTTACCTGCCTACCCAACCTTTCACAGCCAAAGATAGAGGAATAATAGGAGATACTGGGAGATGGAATTTCTGCCAGGAAGGACTTTTCTGCCCAGGGCTCAAGAGTTCAACGGAGGCCTTGGAAAGAGCTGCAGAAAGGGCCACTCATCTGCTTCCCTGCTTCTGAGCAAGACAGCATGGTGCCTCCTTGGTGGGATACAGACGTACCCTGAATAGGAATGGTGGTAGCATTCACACCAAAGTAGTAGAGAAAACTTCCTGATCCCTATCTGTCCCTGGCGCTATCAAATGTCAAGAACCCTAGAGACCCCTTAGACCCAGCCTAGATTCTAGGATCTTGTCAAGCCAGAATGGGCCTACCCACTAGGCAGGGACTGGGCAGTGCCCAAATGACATACCCATGGACATGGCAAATAATTTTCCTGAAATGCTACCTGGTACCAAGGCAGTGAGGTAAGCTCTTAGGCATTTTCTCTCAAGTCTAACAACCCTAGGAAATAGATACTATTATCACTCCCATTTTACAGAAAAGAATGCAAGGCTGAGAGGTGTTATGTAATGTCCCAAGGCCACAGAGCAGAGAAGTGGGGAGGTGAGATTCAAACTTAAGTCTCTCTAATTCATGAGATTATACAGAACTTCCCGGAAAAGCATGGGCCACCCTCCATCCTACCCTATCCTCCAGGAGGAAAATCTGTGGGGACATGTGGGTGCCACCTGTGAGCAGAGAGTAGCCAAACTGGACCCAGAAAAAGGCAGGAACAGTGATGGAGCTGCCCCTATTTGGTCCTGGCCAACCCCCAAACTACTAACACCGATTGTCTCCAGCCAGCAGATGGTGCCAGAGGGCCAAATGGCCATCCTAAAAATGCATCTTAACTCAGTCCGCCCCACCTAAGCTACCCTTCCCAGCCTAACCTCCTCGAGGAGCCCTTGCTGCACTGAACTGTCCCTGACCAGGACTTGCAATGGACTCCATGTCAAAGGGACACTAACCCAGAGGATTGCAGGCTACTTTCAGGGTCACACTGTGGTTAGCATTCAGCTTAATGGCCAGACCAGGCTCTGGACAGGACTGCATCTGTGCTCCCTTTGACATCTGTATAAATGAGATATTACCAGTATAGTTGTAGTCAAATTTCTTCAGCCACAGTCTGCTGCTCAGGTGCAGGCATCAGGCTGTGTTTAGAAAATCCCAGCCTGGACTACAAGCTCCCACCGAATAAGCTCCCCTTGCTGCTGCCCTCTACCTTCTGCTTCCAGCAACTGAAGGCAGAAATCTTTGGGGATGTTGTCAGGTCCTGGCCAGCGCTGCTTTTTAAAATGCACTTGTTTTTTTTTAAAATGACTGTCATTTATGATAAATAGCACCTAATGCATACTAGTGAGAAGGGATGGCTTCTTTACATCCTTTACATCTCGGCTCAAATGTCACATCTTCAAAGACCACCCGGTTCCTTGTTAGCCTAAATAATCCCCCCTTGTTAAAAATTTTAAAAGCCACATCAAGATGTATTCTTGCCTTCATCCAGAAAATTATCCTCACAATACAATGACTACAAGTACTTAATTGTGCAGTGGACAACCTCTGCAACAGTATTTGCAGCTTTGACTAAAAGGGTATCTGTTTTTCACCCCGTTGCCTCCTATCTTGCTTTATTGTTCTTTATAGACCGCTATTCCTATCTGATTTATATATATATTTGTCTCTTTTAAGAGTGTAGGCTTCACAGGAGCACTTTGTCTTATACACCACTGTATTTATTCCCAGTGCCTAACAACACCTGGCACGTACAAGCTGCTTGGTATTTGTGAATGAATGAGTTTGAATCCATTTACTTCTGTTTGCCCTTTCAGAGACCGTTACATTTTAACAGGCCCCTGGGTAACTCGAGAAGTGGCTAAAGAAACTTCAAAACTTCAGCAATCCAGAACAACATACCTGGGAACAGGGACCTCACTTGCACCCTTCTACTTCCTTCTCAGACACCACACAATTCTGTCTACAAGGACAGGACACAACTCTCGGCTTCGAATGAAGCTTCATGCTTTGCAATGAAGTCAAAATGGCTTCCAAGCTCTCCAGTGATGTGCATTGTACCTGTGTCACTCAATATACCTGCGATGTATCCCCAGGACCAACCATTACCAGTGTGTCTATCAAAACAACTCAGCTCAGCTAGTACCTGGCAATGACTTACTCTATGGAAGTTACTCAAACAGCACTCCTTTTTAAAAACCTTGCTCTTGACTCACCTGCTGCACTCCCCTAGCTGGCAGCAGACCTTTACTCTGGCCGAGTACTAAAGGGGCGCTCTTGCCAGAATCATATTTCCCTTCCCCTCCCACATATACCTTTGCTCCCTTCCTCCCCTTTTTTTGGCTTGTTAACTTATTCTTACCTCTGATCAACCTCCTTACACCAATGATCTCTCTGTCCTTTACGTCAAGATTTGGAAAGCCTTGAAATTCTCTAAATAGATAAACAAGAGCATCAATGTAGCACAAGGCCTGGAATACTGGGCGTCAGCAGATCCCAAAGTCACAGGCTTTTGATGCAAATACTGGTTCCTGCTGCCCTAGACACCAGGTCAAGCAGTAGATGGGCTTTAAGACTCAGGACTAAGTGAACTCATCTAGCTACTACCTCTCCCATTCTCTGAGTAGGAACCCAGCTGGGAGCAAAAGCAGAGCCTAGATTCTGACAAACTGGTGAAGGCCCAAGTTGACGAGAGGGACAAGGTATAGGCACAGAACCATATATCAGTATGCCAAATGTCCCAGTTTGAGCACTGAAAGCTCTGCTTCCTGGAAAACCCCTAATTCTTAGGCAAACCAGGATGATCGGTCCCCCTATACGGAGTAATGCTTACCCATGACCATATGGGAACACACTGGTGAATCAACTGAATTTTGCTTCCCTGTTTATTTCAGGGAACAAGAATACTTCTGTCAACTGACTACTGTTACTTACAAAAATTAAAAAGCTCATATTAGCTGGCATGATACCCATGATATTAAACTAAAAAAAAAGCAATATGCAGAACTATGGACTACTATAATTTATTTTAAAAGAGTACATAGAATAATCCACCTGCATACAGTAATGTGCTGATATACAAAAAAAAAAAAAAATTAACTAAAAAACCTAAGCTAAGTTGCTCCCAGAGAGGCAATTTAATTTACATGATAATCATGAAGTGACTATGATAGAGCACAACCTCCTATAAGCAGGCATGCTTGTATGTGGTGGTAATGCACATGGACACCATTAACAGTAATCACCTCATGGGAGTAAGGGGAGAGGGGAGACAATTTTTTTGTATAAATCTCTAATGTTGACTTTCAAGTGTGCATTTTATAATAATAAAAGTAGAAAAGATCAATTTCTTAAAAAGAGCACCCATATAGATGGGTGGGCCATATTTGAGGGGTCAAGTCCTCCATCAGGATACCAAATAAGAGATTAAGTTGGTTTTGGCTTCAGAAGATCAAGAGACAAGGTAACAGTCTTCAAAAGTGTGGGAAGATGGCCAGGGGATGAATGGCTAGCATGAGATTTCATCTACTAGCCTTGCTAGGAAAAACAGCTGACTAGTTTCCCATCGTCTTGTAAAGAACCTCAGAGGTTTATTAAAGACTCTAGAAGCACCAAGGGCATTCCTCAGCTATAATACGCATAAAGCCAGTTGGGCTTTCAGGGGGGAAAAAAGGGGATTTCATTTAGATGCTAAGTTTTAAAAATTGAGGATAAACACTCCCTCAAAAAACAAAGCAAAACAAAAAGCACAACCCTGGGTTTTCCTTTTCATTAAAAAACAAGCAAACATCAAATCCAAGTCCATCGTGAAAGGACCTTCATTTTCAGGCTGTGGTGTAGGATTTGAATTGGAGGTCGTTTTCTTGATTAGACTTAGCTGATTCCAGTTCAATAAATGCACTTGGATAGACAGTCAAATCAATCAATGAACTCTGGGAATTCAGTAATCAAGATACCAGGATACTTGACTTTGGCCAATACCCGAGAGGCACAGTATACAAGTCTCCCTCACCATGCTTCTCTTCTCCAAAGGAGCCATACACTTAGTTTCATGAAGCTGGAATCAAACACACAGGTCACTTCTCTAAAATCAAAAGCTATGTAAGCTTTTGCCCAATACCACTAGATACAAATTTCAGCAAAAACAAGAGAACCCTAAGCACTTTCTGAAAGTCTGGGCCTCTGGAGTCAGACAGCCTGAATACCAGAACCTCCCCTCCCCTTCTAAATAGCATTGAGACAATCCAACAAGATAATGAAGTATGCATTATTAGCTATTTCTGCCATTTCAAGGACTGAACTTCCAATACCTATTGCTCTCCTGGTCACTCTGAGTTCAACTAAACCGTTTATGGTAATTGTCATTTCGGCACTCAACCTTCCTCATTCACAAATGCTGAGAGCACCAGAACCTTATGCTAATTAGTGATTCAGCAATTGCCTCTAGGATTCCAACATCAAAACTGTATTTTAGGAGCCACAAACCACTTACTCTGTACTTTTATAATACACAGAATGATGGAGGCCACCTACCACTCAGGTTGTTCACCAAAAAGTGAGTGCTTACAAGTAGTGGCTTAAACAAATACTCTCATAAAAATCCAAAGGTCATCCACCCACATTCCCAGCCTAACTTTTAAAATCCTATCTTCTGATTCTTCCTAGGATCTGAGGCAAAGCTGGAAAAACTCAAAGACCTGGAATCACTAAGATTCTATTTTAAAAGAAACCCTGAGCTAAGGCCAGAGTTAAGGGCAAAGAAATGCTGCAGTGGTAAAGGGAGAAGAGGCCATTTTTGAATGGCCCACTTTCCCAACCCTTCCATCACAAATGGCTCCAGTGTTGCTAAGGGGAGAGGACAGTGAGCTAGACCTTGGGTTTGTCTTTGCGTTCTAATTTTAGTTACAGATCCTTAAACTACTTGGACCAAAGAAGAGATTAATCACCCCTTTTTTACATTGTGGGAAACAATGCTCAAGATCAAATACATAGTTTTTGCTCCTCTGGGCTGGTAGCCTGCTACGTTCCACACATTCCAGACCCTCACTATCGACTTGGAAGACCTTGCCCTGAAAGGAAAGCGTCTGGACCCAACTGCAGGGGCATATCTACAGATTTTAAATCCAGTGTACTTTACCATGCCTTACAACCTGATTTTCCTGATATATGTATGGACATAGCTGATGTTGGAATCAGGAGGCCCAATTTTGACTGAGCTCACAAAACCTAATTACTAGCCCTCATTCCTACCCCCGACCCCCCAAGGTCCCACTGCTACCACACAGTAGTTCCATAACTACAGCAAAAGGCTGAGCTAAAATTAAACCATTAAGACTCCTTGCAGTTTGGAAGGTATGCTAATTCCTGGGGAAAAGGCACTTCTAATAGCTCTAATTACATCTTTCACTATGATCTTCCTAGTCTTCTGCAAAGTAAGGAACACTCAACTCCCTTTTCTGTCACCATGATTATGCTATTTGACATCCGCCAAAAGCCACTAGATTGGCTGCCACCAGCCAACCATTGCACTAAATAAGAGAGGTTTGCTAAATCATCTCTTGGAATAACACATCTGGTAAAGCCCATTGAAATCTAAATGGACTTTCCCACTGACAACACAGTGGATGGCTGAAAATTCCCAAAGGCTCTAAGTAGCAAAATGAGGCACAGCCCTACCACTTCTCAAGTCTGCGGAGGAAACTAATTACAATTCAAACTGTAGCCATGAGGATTTGTATTTTTCCTTTAAAATCAAACAAGTGTGGTCTTTTCCAGCTTTCAAACATTACCTATAATGATCTCCTTTTACCTTTGGGCAAGAGGAATTCTGTTCAATGTACAGATGAAGACACAGATCAAGTTGGGATCTGTTGCCAAGCCCACTAACTCTTATCACTTACCTTAGTATGATCAACTTTTAAACAACCCAAAGTTTTCTACGTTATAAATAAACATCAATAATCCATATTTTTCTCCCCTGAAATATGTCTATACAAGCTGATGAATGAACATTTTAACCTAGTTACAGGTTAGCACTGCTTGTAAGCCAGCAGCACCATTTCAGCAACATCCTATTTGTCCAGACAGTACTTGTGAAATTAAAAAAGCAAAAATACAATACACTTGCAGTACTAAGGCATAAATCTTAAATGCACTTGAAACAAATATGGAGATCATTAAACATGCCCAAAGTCATATCTACCTTAATAAGGTAAATCACTAGAATTAATGTACAACTGTGAAGGAAAAAACCACAAAGTAAAACAGGATATGTAAACAGATTTTCTTTAAAAAAAACATATATTTATATATGTGTGTATCTGTATACACGCACACAGTCTCTCTCTCTCTCTAGAAACAGAACCCACTCAAAACAGGCCTATACTAAACTTGAGGCCTATTACTAAACTTCTAGGAATATACAGTGGGTGAAAGTATGGAATGCTAATACAGAACAGGTAAGAGTCAGTACTGAAAGAGTCACATTTTAATTATTTAACGAAATCTACAAACTACCACCAATTACCACAAAACCTATTTTCTTAAATTTATAGTTGGGAAACAAAGCAGTGGTTCTCAGCTTTAGATGTAAATTAGAATCACTTGGGAAACTTAAAAATTACCTATGTCTGGGGATGCCTCTGAACAGTTGAATCACAATCTCTTTTGGCATCAAGGTTGGGAACCATACAGAAATACCCTTTTCCTAAACTAAATATAAGTGTTTCTGAAAAAGTACCCAATACTGACGTGTTACACTTCCATTTAAAGCACATCTATATTCTAACCAACAACTGTTCAATATGCAGACAAGAAAAGGAGAAAAGTCATCCGTCTGCTTGGGATAGTTAACTCTTGAGCACATTATCTTACCAATTCACTTTACCTTTACAAAGTAAGTTCTAAAGGAAGTATCTACAAGTTCTAAGTATAAAGTACTCATTACACACATTCCTAGTTGACAAGCCTTACCAGCATGTTTTCTTTACCCACTTCATAGGCAGATAGGGTGCTAATTATCAGGGACTTTTTAGAACAGATGGCTAAAGCCCAGTCACTGTCCACAATTAGTTTAAACTCTGACAATCATTTGAAAACAAAGCCATCCTGGCCACAAGCCCTGTTCTGCTAACTACAAGAACGACATTAGAGAATCTGTACCTGGATGACAGCAGCACACATCAACTCTAAGATATTCCTTTAGCATCAACTCTAGTATCACCAAACTTGAGAAACAGCTGGTTGGTGCCTATATCACTTGGACAATGGATTAAAACTACTGCACAAATAAGGTATTTATTCAGAGAGAAAAGGCATAAAGTGACGAAGCAAAAAAATAAAAAAGAATGTGAGAGACTGTATGTCTTGTAAAAGTAGAAAAATAACATGAAATGGAGACATGTAGATAGAAAAACTAAGGGCCTTTTTTTTGCGTTGGACAATCAACTCTAAGCCACACACACACAAAACCCTTTCAATTAGATCAGAGATAAAAGGAAAATGGATCATTCAAGTTAATAAACAAAACACTATTAGAAAAGGGAAATGCTAACACTTCCTTGTCAGCTCCAAATTCATCAAAGCTCAAAAGCAAAGAAATTTATTACTACATTCACACCAGTAATAATTAAGTGTTCTTAAGTTTGCCCTAGTTACTTAAGATGTTCAAATATTACATTTAGTTTCTACACAAGAACTGTTTAACCCTCCCAATCCTATCTAAGAATAAATGGGGAAAAAAAACTCATTAACAGCTTAGTATTGTCATTTCATTTCAAGCACCACTTGTCTTTAGGTGAATGTACATAAAACTAAACCATGATCCAGCAATAGTTTTCTATTTGATTTCACTATTATCACTTAAAGAGTTTAATACGGGCAAATAATGCTTTAACATCTTTCTTATCTGGGACAAATTTAAATTAAGATCACACTGTGAATAATGTACAAATATTTGTTAAGAATTTACTAATCTGTCAATCATTTTAAAGAGTCCATGTAACATACATAGCAATATAATATTTACAATCAGAAACTCATTGACCGGTAAGTAAGAACATCTTATCTTTTGGTTTGTTAAGTTCTATCTGAAAACATGCCGTTTTATTAAAACAAAATCCAAAAAACTTAAAAGTCTCAAGTTACATGGTTTTATAATCAGGTGTTACTTTAGTAGCATACAGATTTCCTTTCTTGCAGACAAGAAACCTATGGTTCCTTCTTCTAGGAAGAACCCATGAAGAGCACACGGGCAAATTAACAAGTTTTATTATCTGGCCTACCAAAAGTCCTAAATTAATCTGAAGAATTGGCAGTTACCAGACAGGTTATGTAGTAGCCTTGATTTTTATTTTTCTTCACCTAGCTTCCACAACTCTAAAATTTATCAACCAACTTATGTTTGAAATAAACAGCACCAGTTTTGCCCACTGATACAATTAAAATTTGACGTTTTCAGTTCTTAGTTCTCAAGTTTATTATGAAAAACACTGCAGTGCTCTTGTGCAGTAACATCATCTTACAGGAAGGGAAAAAAAAAAGTTCTGTTCAAAACAACTCACCAGGTCCTGACAGTAACAAAGAACAATGTGGGACAGATATTGGAAAGGAAATAAACTGAGTGCAGACAAATCATACAATTAAATTAAACGGTATCCCTGAAAATAAACAAAACAATTTCAAAACTCACAAGTAGAGGGGAGGCCTTGGTACTTATTTTTAAAAATGCTCATTTAAGCTTCAATGATTGTTTGCTGCTATCCTTATCTACAGTCATGCTGAGTAAAGCTATAGCTAAATGGAAGTTAAACTGTATTCACGAGGTGTTAATGTTTACATCTTAATATCTGCAGTCTCTCAGAGAAAGCAAAAGTAACTACGAATAGTGCTATGCCAGAAACTGGTTTCTTGACCAACAATGTCGCTTCAGCATGCAATGAACTGGTTCATTCTAAAGTGGTCACGGCTGTTGATGACAAGAGGCTTTGTATTTTTATATGGCACATCTTTTGGTCCGTGTGAAAACAAGTTTTTTGAATATTAACTATTCTCTGACACTTTGGAGTTACTGTTGCTCTTCCCATTTCCATTAGGTCAATATATGGTTCATGGCAATACTGTACAAGTTTAAAATTTCATTACAGGAAGTAGTCTGGAGTACGACGAGTAACATGTGGCTCGCCCCTGCGAGGTGCTGGGTCAAACTGCAAGCTGAAAAAAACAAGACATAGTGATTGTTTACATTCCAAGGTATCAGTGTATTGACATAATGTAAAGTATCAGTCTTTCAAACTTTACACATTTTTTCCTTTCCGACTTTAACTTGCCTTAGTGTACAGACCTCTAACTTTAGTAATCGTGCATTTAATGATAAGGGTCTTATACCTGCACTCCTGCCCAGAAGAGGCAAGACAACTGCAGCCAGAGAAGGTGCCTTTATATATACTGAGGCTCCTCCTAGGACTGTTTGAAAGAAAGGTTCTAACAACTAAATAAAATTTAAAAAACCTAATTAATATACTGCTTCTGTATTACAATCCTCAAGGTGTATTTTATTAACTGCACACGAGAAAACAAGGACGTAAAGATTTATTTATTTTTTTGTGGTGCATGGTCTGGGATTCAAACCCAGGTCTCCCGCATGGAAGGCAAGCACTCTACCACTGAACCACCCGGGCACCCCAAAAACAAGGATTTAAAAGTTAAAGCTCTATAATTTACATCAAGGTCTATATATGATAAGTTACTTTCTGTTGAAGGGTTTCAACATATTACACATCCATTTTAAAGAAAACATCAAAATCAAACTGGAATCTTATTTAACTCATAAATCTCCCAATACAACTATAAATTCAAGTAATGGAAACAACTACTCAGATGTAATTACTTACAAAGAGTATTTTAGAGTATCATCAAGTTCCATGATTGCAGCTTGATTACCACAACGATAACAATAGTTTGGAGCACTGAAAATTGTTACTACATTCCGGTCATGGCACCAGTTATATCCCTACAAGGAAACAAAAGGTGATAAAAATCTACTCTACTAACTTTTTAAAATAATCGTGAATTCTACTCAAGAAAGAAAAAACAACTCTGCCCTTCTCTACAAAAGGCTTAAGAAATGTTAATGATTTGAGTGATTTATTTTGCACAACTTTAAAATTATACATGTATTTCTTTGGAATATACTATAAAAAGAAAAAACTCTTTAAAAACCAAACTGCTTCTTATATCTGGCCTTCTGTAAATGCAGTGTCTCAGCAGTATCTCATATCACAGTGGCCCTAAACATGATCTGAGACCAAATTATTTATATGGACATTCCTTGAAGAGGCTGGTACATACTCCTGAGACAAGAACTTATTAATACTCTATCAGTCAAAGTGAAGGCTCCTAATTTGGCCTCACTGCCCAGGTACAAAGGAGAGATGCCTCTAGGGTCTCAAGCCTCATTCTTCCAAAGTCTATATGAATGAATGAATGTACTACTTTTAAGCAGTTGACAAACTGCTTTCTCTGTCTTTAGGAAAGTCAGATTTTACTGACAATTATCACAGTTATATCAGTATTAAACTGATTTTAAAAATATGCTAGCCAATGTTCTATGCTAAAAAACCTCAGCTCATGAAGGGATACAAACTGTGCAACAGGACTGAATGTAAAAACTCAGAAATGGACAGTACAATACTAACTGTAATATAATTATGTTAAAACACTGAATGAGCTGAATGTGAGAATGCTAGAGGTAGGAGGGCTGGGGGCACAAAGGAAATCAGAAAGAAAGAAGATAAAGACTGAGATGGTATAATCTAGGAATGCCTAAGAGTGTATAATGATAGTGACTAAATGTACAAATTTAAAAAATGTTTTTGCATGAGGAGGAACAAAGGAATGTCATTACTGCAGGGAGATGGTAATTAATATTAAAAAATTTTAACTTATGTGTGAGACTAAAGCAAAAAATGTTTATTTGGTACAAAATTTATATTTTGACTAGTGCATTTCCTAATATAACTTATGTAGACAGCTTAACTGAACACGATAAGTACATGGAACCTTGAGTAGGATATGAAATTTTGTGGGTTTGTCCAGAGTGATGCCCCGATAAATCCCAGAGTGATTTGAACAGTGAATAAAAAAGTACTTGCAAAGTCTTTTTAATGGTGAGAAAGAGGGAAAATTCAACTTCCCCAAGTTGAATTCTTGATATTCTCACAAGCAGTGTGGACAACCAAAGCAACAGGCTGAGGCCCCAATCTTGGGGTTTGTTTGTATGAAACTTAACCCCACAAAGGATAGGTCATCAAGCCTACTTAAAATTAGGCCTATGAGTCACCCCCCAAGAGAACCTCTTTTGTTGCTCAGATGTGGCCTCTCTCTCCAGCCAACACAACAAGCAAACTCACTGCCCTCCCCCTATCTACGTGGGACATGACTCCCAGGGGTGTGGACCTTCCTGGCAAAGTGGGACAGAAATCCTGGAATGAGCTGAGACTCAGCATCAAGGGATTGAAAAAACCCCTAGAATGAACTGAGACTCAGCATCAGGGGATAGAGAAAACCTTCTCCACCAAAAGGGGGGAGAGTGAAATGAGACAAAATAAAGTGTCAATGGCTGAGAGATTCCAAACAGAGTCAAGAGGTTATCCTGGAGGTTATTCTTACACATTAAATAGATACCACCTTGTTAGTCAAAATGTAATGGAGAGGCTGGAGGGAACTTCCTGAAAATGTAGAGCTGTGTTCAAGTAGCCATGTTTCTTGAAGATGACTATATAATGATATAGCTTTCACAATGTGACTGTGTGATTGTGAAAACCTTGTGTCTGATGCTCCTTTTATCTACCTTATCAACGGATGAGTAAAACATATGGAATAAAGATGAATAATAGGGGGAACAAATGTTAAAATAAATTTAGATTGAAATGCTGGTGTATGGTGGGGGGAGGGGTGTGGTATGGTATGTATGAATTTTTTTCTGTTGTCTTATTATTTCTTTTTCTGAATAGATGCAAATGTTCCAAGAAATGATCATGATGATGAATATGCAATTATGTGATCATATTGTGAATTACTGATTATATATGTAGAATGGAATGATCAAAAGTTAGAATGTTTGCATCTGTTTGGTGTTTTTGGTATATTTTAAAAAATTTTTTTTAATTAATAAAAAAATAAAAATAAAAACCTCAGCTCATTTTCCTCTTTTATGTTCCCTCATCACATTTCAAAGAACAGAACATACCTCCATCACCAGCTGGTGAGCTCTAGACACCAACGTGAGGCCATTGGCATGATTAAATGTCTCAGAAATATCTTGCCCAAAGGTATAACCTGCTCCTCGAGGAGATATGCCCCAACCACCACGGTCATCAGGATCTGACCACAGCAAGTCACACATAGGACCCTAAAGAGTAAGCTTCAGTTATAAGTCATTTCTTAGAAAACTGGTTAGCAACAATATGAATAATTTATCAGAAACAGCACATTAAGTCACACCTTTTCAGTGGTATTTGTTGAAAGCAGTAGATTTAAATATCTAAGTGCCATTGATAGCTCATGTGAATAAGACACATGTAAATAAAAAGACACAATGTCAGAAGTCTGAGGCACACCCTACGTCCGCAGGTCATAACAGAAACAAATCTAATTTAACTAATTTGCTTTTAAGTATGAAAATTTTTATGTTAAGCAGTTTTGTCTAGTGGTTAAGACAGAGGCTCTGAAGACACCTAAGCCCAGTTCCACAGCGGCTGTGATCTTCTGAAGAATGGGGACAACAACAGTTACTCACGCCCCATGGCGTAGTTTTGAAAATTAAATGAGATAATACATATAATGAAATAAACTGTGATCAAATTTCTACTCTCCCTTAAAAGTTTTCTGAAAAGAAAAGCTTTCATTAACAAAGCAATGTCAATACCTCATGGGGCACTTCTTGTAGGCGATCAAGTGCTCTGATGTGATCCAGTGTATCTATGGAAGGTGAGAGGCCACCGTGTAGACAGAAGATCTAAAAAAAAAGTAGTTTATAACGTTAGCCTCACTCAAGAACAGCTCTGATACAGGACAACACAAATCTTTTGGTCCCAATGGTTCTCTGCTCTGCCTGAACCAGGCTTGTTTCTGTCAGGTCCATCTTGCTTCTAGCTCCTTACCTAAGCTATGAGTATACTCTTTCTTCTTGATAAACCATCACTACTTCACACAGATGCCACCTCTATCAGAAACTTCAAGAAAACATTTTCTTGACCTTACTCCCCCACAGAGACTAGTATTTTCATTCTCACAGAATTTTCTTGTAATTTCTTCTGTGCATACCTCTAACTGAACCATCAATTAGCCAACTGTATCTTCCATCCCTGCGATCCCAACTTAGAAAGAAGGCACTTAAAAATGTTGGCTGAATGAATTCTATCCATATGTATCAAAGCCCAAAAGGGATGTGAGGGTGGGAAAGAAAAAGTCACTAGTACTTAAACATTAAGAAAGCAGATTCTAGAAAAAAAATCAGCAATGAGTTTTGCATTTTTTTCCTGGGTGGTACATGGGCCAGGAATTAAACTCAGGTGTCCTGCATGGCAGGCAAGCATTCCACTACTGAACTACCCACGCACGCCCAGCAATATGAATTTTAAATAGACCAGCATAGGGGCGGGCCACGGTGGCTCAGCAGGGAGAGTTCTCGCCTGCCATGCAGGAGACCCAAGTTCGATTCATGGTGCCTGCCCAAGCAAAAGAAAAAAAAGACCCACATAGAGCCTTTGATTGTATGGAATGTGTGTGTGAAGATTTATCAACAAAAAAAGAAAAAGAAAAAGAAAACCCACATACCTGCCCATCCACCAAGGCAGTAAGAGGAAGATAGTCAAAAAGATCTGTAAAGTATTTCCAAACATTTGCATTTCCATACTTCCTTAAACACTCATCATAGAAACCATATACTTGTGTGATCTGTCTGCTCTCATGATTCCCTCGAAGAATGGTGATACGTTCACGGTAACGAACCTGAAATAAAATGGAAAACAATATAAGCAGTTGCCTCTTTCAAGTCAAGTGACAATTCAAGAAACTTTCATTGAGAAAGCAGAATTTCATTTTTGTAAAAAAATTAAAAGAAAGAAAGAAAATACCCACCCTCTATCATACCAAACTGAAATTACACATTAAACATTTTTAAATGCTACAGTATGTCTGTCAATCCCAACTCAACTCCCCCATACATGAATTTTTTTATTTTTTAAACAATTCAATGATATTTTATTAAATTTATACGGTTATACAACCATTAGCATACCCTCATTTTAAAACCTTTCCATCACTCCAAAAAGATCCCTTGTGCTCATTTGTGCAATGCCTCCCTACTCCCACTCGAGCTCCTGGTAAATCACTGACTTATTCTCTCTCTAGAGAGTTGCCTTTTCTAGAAATTTCACATAAAACTGAATCATACAACTGACATTAGTGAAAAAACTTGGAGAATTTCATTGGTAACAGAGAACAGGAGACAGAAATAGGATAAGATATTGGGTAATTGGAGCTGAAGGATATAGACTGTGCAAATTTAAAAAATTTAAAAAATTGTTTTTACATAAGGAAGAACAGAGGAATGTCATTACTGCAGGGTGTTGAAAATTGATAGTAATTAATATTTTAAAATTTTAACTTATATGTGAGACTAAAGCAAAAAATGTTTATTTGGTACAAAATTTGTATTTTGACTAGTACATTTCCTAATATAACTTATGTAGACAGCGTAACTGATCATAAGTACATGAAACCTTGAGTAGAGCATGAGATTTTGTTGGTTTGTCCAGAGTGATGCTCCGATAAATCCCAGAGTGATCTGAACAGTGAATAAAAAAGTACTTGCAAAATCCCCTTCGGGGAATGGTGAGAAACACGGAAAATTCAACTTCCCCAAGTTGAATTCTTGAGTGTGGACAACCAAAGCAACAGGCTGAGGCTTCAATCTTGGAGTTTGTTCGTATGAAACTTAACCCCACAAAGGATAGGTCAAGCCTACTTAAAATTAGGCCTATGAGTCACCCCCCAAGAGAACCTCTTTTGTTGCTCAGATGTGGCCTCTCTCTCCAGCCAACACAACAAGCAAACTCACTGTCCTCCCCCTGTCTACGTGGGACATGACTCCCAGGGGTGTGGACCTTCCTGGCAACGTGGGACAGAAATCCTGGAATGAGCTGAGACTCAGCATCGATGGATTGAAAAAACTCCTAGAATGAGCTGAGACTCAGCATCAGGGGATAGAGTAAACCTTCTCCACCAAAAGGGGGGAGAGTGAAATGAGACAAAATAAAGTGTCAATGGCTGAGAGATTCCAGTCAGGAGGTTATCCTGGAGGTTATTCTTACGCATTAAATAGATACCACCTTGTTAGTCAAAATGTAATGGAGAGGCTGTGGGGAACTGCCTGAAAATGTAGAGCTGTGTTCTAGTAGCCATGTTTCTCGAAGATGACTATATAATGATATAGCTTTCACAATGTGACTGTGTGATTGTGAAAACCTTGTGTCTGATGCTCCTTTAACTACCTTATCAACAGATGAGTAAAACATATGGAATAAAAACAAATGGGGGAACAAATGTTAAAATGAACTTAGACTGAAATGCTAGTGATCAAAAAAGGGTAAAAGGGGTATGGTATGTATGAATTTTTTTCTGTTGTCTTATTTCTTTTTCTGAATTGATACAAATGTTCTAAGAAATGATCATGATGATGAATATGAAACTGTGATCATATTGTGAATTACTGATTATATATATAGAACAGAATGATTATGTTAAGAATGTTAGCGTTTGTCATATTTAAAAAAATTAAAAATTAAAAAAAACTGAATCATACAATAGGTAATCTTTTGTTTCTTACACTTAGCATATTTTTGAGACTCATTTGTGTTGTAGCATAGATTAATGGCTTGTTCCTTTTTATTACTGCATAATCATCCACTGTATAGCTAAACCACATTTTGTTTATCCATTCACCGAATGATGATCATATAGACTGTTGCAATTTTTTTTTTTTGTTTCCATTTTGGGGCTATTATAAATAAAGCTGCTATGAGAATTTGCATGCAAGCTTTTGTATGGACAGATGTTTTCCTTTTTCTTGGGTAGAGTCCCAGGGGTGTAATTGTTGGCTCATTTGGTAAGTATATGTTTAACTTTTTAAAAAACTGGCAAACTGTTTTTCAAAGTGGCTGCATCATTTTACATTCCTATCTGCAAAGTATGACATTCTAATTTCTCCTCCTTCTCATCAACACTTATACTGTCAGCCTTACTGATTACAGCCATTCTAATGGGTAGGAAGCCGTATCTCACTACAACTTTAATATGTATTTCTCTAATGACTAATAATGTGAACATCTTTTCATTTGCTCATTGAGCATTCATATACTTTCTTAGGTGTATTCAGTATCTATTCAAATACTCTGTCCGTTTTAAAATTAGGTTGTCTTATTATGTAGTTCTTAAAAAATATTATCTTCTGGGTATAGTACTTTATCAGACATATAATTGTAAATGTTTTCCCCTACTCTATGTATGACGTCTTCAATTTTCTTAATGATGTCTTTTGAAGAATAAAAATTTTAATTTTGATGAAGTCAATTTATCTTATTTTAATAGATCATGCTTTGTTGCTATATCTAGGAAATTTTTGCCAAGGTTAGATTTTTCTCCTAGGATTTTTTTCTAGAAGATTTATAGTGTTAGCACATATATTTAGGTCTGCAATCCATTCTGATCTATTTGTGTATGCTATGAGGTAAGTATGCTATTTTGCATATGGATATCCAACTGTTTCAACAACACCATTTGCTGAAAGAACAATTCTTTCCCCAACATGTGAATTCTTAAAAGTAGCATAATCATTTGTCATTTCAGCAATGGGATTCATCCCTGGGTTTAAGCACAAGATGATTTACTTCCATAGCTCATAAAATCATCTACAATCACAGCAGAAACTTTCAATACTGAATCCAATTCCTTCATTTTACAGATGCAGAATGTAATGGCCTCCAAAAAATGTTTTGCAGCATTTCACATGATTTAGATTAGTAGCTTCACAGATGTAAATATTGTATTACACCTAAAATTCAACACTTGTCAAAACCACCTTTCTCTGCTTCTCTAGTATGAGAAATTTGTGGCAACCATTTTACTGTTCTGCATATTTTCTAATAAAAAGGGTATGTGTTGTCTAGGAAAATAAGAAATCTTCTTCCCAAAACGTAAAGTGAAATGATTTTTTTAAAGGAAAAGCTAGAAGCCTTTTATCTTCAAGTCTTCATTTAGCCACAAGTGGTATACATATTACTTTGTCCTTTGTTTTTCCAATTATCATTTTTACTGTTCTAGAATACTGTTTTATGTTTAATGGCTACAAAACAGTCCACTGAGATAAGCTGTAATTTAGATGATCACCCACTGTTGCATAATTAGTGCAAATTTTCTTGAAGATAATGCTGCAATTTGTGTATTCACATAGATTTTTCTCCCTCTTGAATTTCTTCCTCAGTAAAATTGAGTCAGAGTTGTTCAAACACTGACATTTATGTTTTGTTCCTTCAAAAGTATCTATAGAGTATAATTTTATTACCTCATCCTGCCCATATTTACAAACTGAAATCTTCATCTGACCAACTCTAACATTTTAAATGATCTGGCTGAGGCATTCTCTTCCTTACAGAATGTCCCTTACTCAGTAGAGTTCATTCTGAAATTTAACAGTCTAACAACACAGCCACAGAATGGTCAGGTACAGAAAAACACAAATCACTGGGGAAAAAGAACACTGGAGAGGATTGTCTTACCCAGTTCAAATTCTGAAACATAAAATTTAAATTACCTTAAGAGCTACAAGCAGTGTGACTGTTTCAACTGAGTAATAGCCTCTGTCAACATAATCTCCCATAAACAAGTAATTCGTATCTGGTGATTTGCCACCAATTCTAAACAGTTCCATGAGATCATGAAATTGCCCGTGCACATCTCCACAGACGGTGACTGGACATCGAACCTCTTGCACGTTGGATTCTTTTGTCAGGATTTCTTTAGCCTATAAATGGGGGGAAACAAACATCTGGCATTAAATGATATTGCCACAGAGAAGTTCACTTACACTTAATATCTTAAGGGACAGACTCAG
>PVIY010023421.1:0-39313 GCA_004026745.1 Myrmecophaga tridactyla | reverse complement strand
GTTTGTTTGATATGAAAATCTGTAAACAGAATCATATATTCAGACCCCACATTAAGCTAACCTGATATTTGAACATTTGGGTTTAAAAGAAACTGATAAAACAGTGTTTCTGTCATAAAAATATTGTCTAACAATTTACTTGAAATAGTAACTTTTTCTGGTGTACATTAAAATATAATTAAATTTGAAGTTGACTCTAAAAAAAAAAAAAAAAAAAAATGTTAACGTAAACTATTCCTGCTAGTGATACCTAACGATTGTAATGTCAATGTCAGTAGCAAATATTTCCTGCCATCTCACATAACCCTAATAGTTAATTTTAAGATCTGCCCTCGTATGGCAACAATTTGAGGTACAATTGCATCCCATCTTTTAAATTATCAACAAATAAGTGGTAAAATGATTTTTTGAGTAGTAGACCTCCAGGAACGCAGCAAACACAAAAACATACACAAATATTCTAGACTTTTATAAACTTCATCATTGGACACCAATTTATTTTCTTGGATATATACTAGATCATCAATCACTGAAGAATGCTGGAAGGAATATATTTCCTAGAATAGGAAAAAACATGACATTCTTTTATTATCCAAGCTTATGCTATTCTCATGTTATTCTTGTTTTAACAACTTAAAAGTAATCAATATTTTTGCTTTTGTGACAGGCAGTTGTTTCTGTAATTGTTGTCAATAAATCAATAAAATCAAAAGTCAACCCATGTGATCAGTAAAGCTTTTGATCCAACTTGAGACCCTGTCTCTGGTCTATGAAAATATTAAGATATGAAAATATCTTATTAAAGACCTGAGCCTGAAAGGGAGCATTAAAAAGTCTTTAGAATTTGATCTGAAACTGTATTCTTTGGGAAAAATTATGATTCTGTGAGTAGCATAATAAAAAAAGAAATAAAATGATGACTGTTAGGATGATAGATTTTTACATGCTTAGCCCTATTAATTTGTGATATCCGACATCCTTTTGTCAGAGAAGGAAACAGAGGCTCAATGAACATATATCTTTAAAAGGCATATCACTAGTAAGCAGCCAAACCAGAATTAACTGTAATTGAAGATCATTAATCTAACTCATAAGATGAATTTCACCACCTGAAGTATTGGTTGGAGGAAAAAATGTCAGAGTGTATGTGATAGAATTAAAGTACAGAACATAAGACTGAAGCATTTCTAGATTTATGTACAAACCCAGGTTTTAATTATTTGCATTGGAAAATGAGAACTGATTATCTTAAAGCAACAGACTATTTTCTGAGTAGCCTTTTACTGTCCATAACCTTAGTCAGCTGCTGCCTCCAATGCCCACCATTTACAAATATTCCTTAAACCAGATATTTAGTCAATTACTTCTCCAGTCTTAGTGAATCAAGGAGTAAGGAGGTGACATTGAGTATCTTAAGTACCTGAGGAAAGTCTTGAATACTTTAGTGTCCTCAGTGTTAAGAACAGTATTTTTTCTCCTCCTTACTTAGCTCAGATGCTGCAAGTGGAGCCATACCACATAAAGAAAATCAAAATATATTTGAAATCAGATAGATTAGGTTTGATTCCCAGCTCAAAGTTTCCAGTTATAAGACCTACAAAAAGTTATTTGCAGGGCGGACCACAGTGACTCAACACACAGAGTTCTCACCTGCCATGCCAGAGACCCGGGTTCACTTCCCAGTGCCTGCCCATGCCAAAAAAAAAAAAAAAAAGTTATTTGCAAAAAGTAGAGATGTGAATATAAAAGTCTGCCATATTTCTGGGTATACACTAAATCAACATTATATGGCTATTGTTTTTATTCTTTAATTACTAACAGGATATGTGCCTCAGTTTCTAACATCTAGAAATCCCATTCCTCAAGTGGTCAGAATCCCTACCATCGACTCCAGCTCATTTAATGACAGTCCTAATGATATATTTTTCTTTTCTTTCAAGTCTGCTACTGTGGCGTAGCTGGAATCTGGTCCTCATATGTTCTGCAGTTGCATATGTATTATTTCCCTCTATGGCTGTGAAACAGACAAACCTGAAATTTTGTAGCAAAAGTAACAATCATTTAGTTATATCCCAAACTTTATTGATCAGGAATATGAGAAAAGCACAGCAAATATGGCCCCTTTTTTTTCCATAAAGACTGGAACTCCCCCTGGGGTTTCTCAACTGGTTGAAGATGGCTATGACAGATTGGCAGGTGCCATATGCCCAGGGCCTCCATTCTATATGTTGGTTGGATTCTCCAGTTGTTCTCGAAATCATTGGTCATCTCTTTTGTGGTCTAGAATGAGTTTGGTATTCTTCGTTCACATTTCTGGTTCCTGGCCTAGGAGCGTTTAATCAGCTAGGGTCGGCCAGGCATCTTACTCTTCCACTGACACCCTGCATGGTCTAGTTCCTTAAAATAATCAGACTTCTTACATAGTAGCTGACTTCAACTGTCCAGACAGAAGTTGGAAGACTTCTAAAGGCAGTCTTGGAGTCACAGAATGCCATTTCTGCCTCATGCTACTGGTCAAGCAAGTCTACTAGACAATTTCAAACTTAAGGGAAGGGGAAATAGTCTTACCTTTCAACTACAGAAATAACAAATAATATGCTATCTTACAGCTACCACAAGCTATCAGGACTTCTCATCAGGAACTATAGAAGAATTTGGTTGCTCTGACTGCCTAAAAGTCCATATACTAGCAATCTCCAATTTTTAAAATGAATTTTTCTAACACTGTGGCCTCCTTAAGCGTGTTATTTTACCTATACACATTTAAATTTCTTTATCTCTTATTGGAAACAATGGTGGCAATTCACAAAGGTTAATTTGGATTATAGGCAATGCTCAATATATTCTACTCAATAAATGATAGCTGCTACTATCATCATCTTCATCCTCATCTTCAGTATTATAATTATAGTATGTTAATAGATACTGTCTTCCTAAATTAAACCCATATCCCATACACCCCTTTGATCTATGAACTTCAGAGGACTTAGCCATCACCACAAAGGACAAATCCATGGTTTAGTATACTACCCACCTCTTATTTTCCCTTATCACAAACATATTTTCATAACCCCCAAATAACTTATGTTCAAGTGTACCTGAATTATAGCAACGTAAATTATGCAATCAGAATTTTTCTACAATTTAGTTGGATAAGCATGGACAAATTGTCTGGTGCCCCAACAAATTGAGACTTTGCCACATCTGCACCCAAATGGAATGTTCTTTTAAGTCATTCAACATTCTCGGCATCTTCATCAATCTTATTTTTAAGTTAAATTCTATACAGGCCTTGGAAAATTATAGCCATGAACTACTAATATTTTCTCCCTCGTGTATACTTACATTTGCTATTTTATATCCAAGTGAACTCAATACCTGGAGAAGGCTTAACCTGAGAAAGTTCAAGAAAGAAGCCTTGCCCTCCCACTCATGTCAGTCATTGATCAGGGTTATGGTAAAACATCTGAATTCTTTTATAGAATTCAATCCCGGAAATGCCTGTATTTTGAGGCAAAGAGACATCCTTGAATCTTTTCCAGTTTCTCTTTGTGCAAGTAACTGTCAAAGTGTATTGATAATTTAGTGTTAGGTGTTTTCCTTTCTTCATGATTTAGTTACATTGGAGAATTCGTGATTAAATACCTAAAAACAGCTCTCCTACTCCTCCCTGGGGTCATATTTTTATAACTATATACTTTTTGGCAGTCTAATTAGGTTATCAGCTATGGTTGCAAGGAAAAAATAAAACAGTAATCACATTTAAGTCTAAAGGTTTTTAAAATGAACAAGCCAATTTGTCTAGTGATGATAATAACTTTAGGTCTTTTCATAGCTGAATTAATCAACCCTCAGACATACCAAATTCATGTGTGTTGCAGAACTAAGCAATAATTTCTACACATCATTAATTAACTAGGAGTATGTAAATATTTTTAAAAATCCCATTATGTAGTGAGGTTTAATCCAAGTTATAAAGGCTTCAAACAACTCTGATATATTGTACTTGTGTTCAGTGGACACTCCTATACTGAGTACACAAACCCAGTTGGAAAGAATGATCTAAGCAGTGTGGCTGCAATTAATTCCAATCAAATTATGTTAATGTGAAATAATATTATTAAACTTTACTTCATGTACAAATTTTGATATAGTTTGAATGCCTCTCAAGGGGTGGGTAGATATATACATATTTAGAAGAAACCTGAATGAATGAAACATAAGCAGTGTTAATAATGTTGCCAAATTATGGCACAACTCTCCTAGAAAACACAGTACTCTGCTTTTTTGAACGAGTTAAGCCTGAATATTTTTAGTTGCAAATATTAAGAAATAGTCAGGAATACATGCCTCACATGAACTGTGATCACCCTCCATCTTCAATGTATGCTTCTTTCTTTATCTGCAATGAATTCAATAAAATAGGATTATTACTTACAGTATGCATCTTTACTTCCTTCCACTTCATTTTTTTTTACTATCCTCCCACAATAATAATTGATATTATGTCAATTCCTATATAACTAGAGTTAATGATGCATATGATACAAATTACTGTACAATTTTATAAGTTAGATACCATTAGTATGTCCATTTTACAGGTGAGGAATTGGAAACAGAGAAAGTAAGTAACTTGCTCGAGTATTCATAAACCTATCTGTTTTTGGACAAATAACTACATGCATTAGTTTTCCATTACAGCCATAACAAAGCATTGCATCTTAAAACAACATGCACTGTTCTGTAGAATAGAAGTCTGACACAGGTTAAAATCAAGCTGTTGGCAGGACTGTGTTCCTTAAGAGGAGCTGTGGGTAAGACTTCAATTCCAAGCTCATTCACATTGTTGACTGAATTTAGTTTCTTGCATTTGTAGGACTGGGGTCCCTAATTCCACATTGGCTATCATCCAGAGGCCAGTCCTTCTCATGTTCTCCATGAGCTCCTAGAAGACTCCTCTCCAATCTTACATCTGGCCCCTATCTCTCAGCACAATCAATGGCGCATCACATTCTTTTGAAACTTGGTATCTTTCTCATTTCCCTTTCTGCCACACCACTTGATTCCAGCCAGAAAAAGTTGTCTGCTCATGTGATTAGATTTGGCCCATTCAGATGGTCCAGGATAATATCTCTATTTTAATGTAACACTGCAAAGTCCCTTTTGCCACGTAATACAATCTAGTCACAGATTTCCAGGATTAATGTGTGGACATGTCTGGAGGGTTTTCTTTTAACATTAATTTTCATTTCATCTACCCTCATAAACCATTAAAGGTAATTTACTAGAAGAAAAGTAATTTACTCTAATTTACTTATTCTTTAATCAAAGTGGTGACATTTACACAAGCCTGATTATATAGACATGAGTAGTTTTGCCACATTCATCTTACTGTTTGCCTTACCCACTTTTCCAAGAAAAGTTCCACATATATGGTAGCTGGAGAAGACTAGAGAAGAAAAGTGGCAGCCACTCCTCCTTAGGCAAGACACGATGCCCTAAAGCTCTCTCTTACCCCTCTCAGTGTTTTGATGTGTTCTGAACAAGAAGGCAAAACTTTGAAATTCCTCAGTGAGACTGGCAATGAAACACATTCCTTTCTCTGAGGTGGTTGGTCCTAAATTTTATGCTTATAGGCTGCTAAGCCTAACAGTGACATTCATTCTTCTGGGCTCTAAGAGTGCAAGAATTAGATTCACTTTTGCTTGCTATTGTATGACTCATGGTAAATACTAAAATAAGTACTCAATAAATGCCTGAGGTACTAGGGGATGACTCTGTCAGGTCCTAGAGGACAATCAGATGATGTTGGTTAGTCTTTACCTTAAGAATAACAAAAAGCTATTTGAATAGCATTTATATATGGGTAACAAGTCAGATTTAAATATTAAAAAGAACAACCTGGAGAACAGGTGAGTAAAATGGAGGAGGAAATTGAGTGGCCACAATAAGACTGGGTAGAGAGTATTTCAGTGGTCCCAATGAAGTGTCAGATTAGTTTGGGGCTCACTCAATTCTTAAAGAGTCAAGGTAGTGTTGAAATGGGGGGGGGGGAATGGCTGGATTAATTTGATAAAATCCAAAGGATTAATTATAAATTGTAAAGCAGGTAAGTGTTTGTGTAAACAATCTTATCAGAGATGCCTCCCAGGTTCCTCGCTCTGCAAGGGATTGAAAGGACCAATTGCAATTTTCTGAGGCCGTAATTAGTGCAAAATTAGCTGGTTTGAGAATGCCAAAGTGAAGATCATTAGACTTCCATTTTATTTGTATTGTTATTTATATTATTGTCATTATTATTCAAATATTGAGTTTGTGGTGCTATCCTAGTGAAAATGCGAAAAAGGCACTCAGTTAAATAGATTTGGAGTTCAGAGAAAAGTAAATGTAAATTCTAAAGTCATTGGTGTAGAGGAATTCAAAGCATGTATGTAGGTGACATCATCTAGGAATTTAGTAGAAAGAGAAAAGAAAGCCCAGTACCTGAGTAATTCCAGTACTGGACAGGTAGAGGAAGGATGTCCCTGTAAAAGGAGAGAAATGGCTAAAATGCTAAAGAACAAACAAACATCAGGAAAGTGTGGTGCACTGAAAGTTGTTTCAAGAGGCAGTTTCAAAAAGAGGTCAAAGACAACAGATGATGACTGAAAGTTACTGATGAAATTTAGCAAAACATGAGAGCTCCTTTGCTGGAGTGATGGGGGTAGACACCATATCGGAATTGAAGAACATAATGAAAAGTAAAATGGTAAAAATGAGGAGAATGAGAATCAAAACAATGGAAGTCTTTAGGAGAAATTTGGCAAAATGAACCAAGGCAGATGTTCACTGTTCCTAGATGAGCAATTTTCCCCTACTCAAAAGTCTTAAGATATTAGTCCAATACCATTTTTTGTACTCAATACTATTGCATTTTTTTCATACACATAAATCTAAAATAGTGAGAAATGCTTTCCATATAGGGTTTTCTTGCTTATCTTTTAGAATCATCCCTAGTCACATTGCTTTAAAAGGACTTCTGATTGTATCTGTCTTTTCATTTTAACAATTTCTAAAATCCATATGATAAGATAGAAAATATATTTCCCACTCTATGTACTAATTTGATTAAGATAATGTACTTGTTTTCTGTTCCTGTATATCAAATGACACAAATATAATAGCTTAAAAACACCGAAATGCAGAGAAACTGGACCACTCATCCATTGCTGATGGGAATGTAAAATCATAGAGCCAGAATGGAAAATAGTATGGGAATTTCTTGTAAAACTAAATATGCAATTGCCATATGTAATTACCATATGCTCAGCAATTGTACCTTGAGCATTATCCCAGAAAAATTAAATCCCAGAAAATTAAAACTTACTGTGGTAGGCTGAAAAATGGCACCCACAAGGTAGCCACATAATCCCTGGAAACTGTAACTAGCACCTTTTTTGGAAAAAGGGTCTGCAGATGTAGGTTAAGAGGAGGAGGCAATAGGACCAGGGATGCAGAAATTGGAGTGATGCAGCCTTAAGTCAAAGAATGTCAGCAGCCACTGGAAACTATAAGAGATAAGGAATAGCTCCTCCACTAAAGCCTCTGGAGGGAGTGCAAACTTGCTGGCATCTTGACTGTGGCTCAGTCATACTGATTTCGGACTTCTGGCCTCCAGATCTGTGAGAGAATAAATTTCTGTGTTTTAAGCCAGTAAGTCTGTGGCAATTTGATAGAGCAGTCACCGGAAACTAATACACATATTCACACACACACACAAAAAAAATGTACACAAATATCTGTTGTTGTTGTTTTGTAATATAGCTTTATTTGTAATAGCCTAAATTGAAGACATCCCAGATGTCCTTCAATAGGTATGTGGCTAAACAAAGGGTGGTATGCCCATACTGTGGAATACTAAACTGTAATAAAAAGAAATGAGCTATTGATGCACATAACAAATTGAATGAATCTCAAGGAAATTATGCTGGGTGGAAAAGTTGGCATCTATACAATTCCATTTTATGTACATTCTTGAAATGACAAAATTTTAAACTCATGGTTTCCAATGGGTAGTAACAGGAGAGGGTGTTGTGGAAGGGAGATGGATATGGGGATAGAAAGAGAACATGAGGTGACAAAAAATGTTCTGTATTTGCTTGTGGTGATGGATAAGGAGTACAGGTAATACTGGGGAATCCTGAAAAAAGTCAATGGATTATATCAATGCCAATATCCTGGTTGCAATACTGCAATATAGCTTTGCAAGATGTTGCCATTGGAGGAAACTGGGAAAAAAGGTACACAGAATCTCTATATCTTATAACCGCATATGAATCTATAATTTTCTCAAAATAAAAAGTTAAAAATATTCTTTATTGGCTCATAGTCTGTGGATTATAAGTCCAGAGCTCACATTATCACAAAGCCAGTTTAGACTTTTATCAGGAGATTTTAAAACAAAGATTCTGCCTTCAGATTCATTCAGGTTGTTGGAAATATTTACTTCCTTGCAATTGCAGGGCCCAAGTCCCTGTTTTCTTCCAGGCTGTTGGCCGGGTACTTGCCTTGTGGCCCCCTCCATCTCAGAGCCAGCAATGAAACATTGAAATTGAATCCTTCTTGTGCTTAGAACCTCTCTGACTTCTGCTGCTGCTACCATCTGGGAAAAACTCTGGTTTTGTTTTGTTTTGTTTTGTTTTTACATGTGCAGGTGCTGGGAATCGAACCTGGGTCTCTGGCATGGCAGGAACTCTGTTACCCACCCAGCTCTTTGGCTTTAAAGGTCCTGTCTGATATAATCTTAAAATTATCTGGTCATCAATAACCTTTATTATATGTGCAAAATCCCTTTTGCAACATAAGGTATCATAATCATGGGCCTCATATCACATTATAATCACAGTTCTGAGAATAAGGACAGGAATTCTTGGGACTCATATTTGGTCTATGTAAGTTTTATCTATTTTTTAATTTCATTTGTTGACAATTTTATAAATCTAGCTTTACCTATTTCTTTGTTTCATTTGTGACAATTTTATAACAACATAGTTAAAGGTATAAGCCCCCCTGATCTATTTATTGCTAATTCTATGGAAATATTGCCACATGTATAGCTCTTTCAAAATACACAAAAATACCTCACAAATTATATCCCAATTTAAATTCAGAATAAAATAAAGAAGAAATAAGAGCTAGACAATGAATAGTAAATCAAAATAACAGGCTTCAAGTCCTATAAGATAGGACTTGAGAGGATACACTGAAAATGTGCCATGCCTACATAAACCTCTGCTTGGAACTGACTTGGAGAGAAAAGCAATGGGTTTTTAATGAAAATTACATTGTTCAAAGACATGTGATGACACAGTTCTAAATATACACATATTGTTCTAAATTTCCTTTTCCTCCCAATGCTCTTTGAAGTATGTCAGCTATTTCATTCTATATTTTGTGCAAAAAGTTAAAATCTACACATTAGAGTCCTGCCTCCCAAATGTTAAAAAATAATCACATTTGGGCGGGCCATGGTAGCTCAGCAAGCAGCGTTCTCGCCTGCCATGCCAGAGACTAGGGTTCAATTCCTGGTGCCTGCCCATGCAAAGAGAAAAAATAAAAATCACATTTGTACTAAAGAAGCTGTTAAGTGTATAATTCAAAAAGGAAAAAATAACAGGGAGCGGAGGAGGTATTGGTTAGCAGCTCATCAAGTTCTAATGGCCCCATATATCAAACACAAAAGTTCCGTGTTGCTCAACTAATCTTCCTCTGATGCAGAAAATATCACAACCAGCAGGGAGGAAAAGAAAATTCCTTTAAGCGTATAATTTATATGGACATTATCTTTACATTATTAAGATGGAAACATCTTCCAGAAGCACTGAACAAATAGAAAATAAAAATAAAAACATCTGTTCTTGGAAATAGTAAAATTTCTCATTCATTTGAAACTGTTTTTGTGTAACACTTGGGAAAAAGCTCTGAAAATATTACTTACATTAGCACTCAAACAGAAAATCAACTTTTATTAGGCAGGCAATGCCTTGGGAGCAAATTCTCCAGAGATTCATGGAGAATTATACAAACATAATAATGAGGCAAGAAATATTTTGCAATAATATGTAGAAAAACTGCTTTGGCTTCTTTACCAGATATTAACAGCTGCATTCCATGCCTTTAGAACCTGTTGCCAATAGAATGAGCACAAATATATTAGGTTTGACCATCTTGCCATGGGCTATTGTAGAAATGGAAACTGTAAGGACGGTGTGCTTAGATCTGTTATGTGGCAACTCTAAAAAATGATGGGATATGGGCTAAACTAAAGCATATATATTATTTACCATATTATTAATGAAGATATTAATAAAAAGGGACACTTAAAAATTCGTTGTAATTTTTTCTAAATTTAACACAAACCTTCTATTAAGGAACCTGTGACATTTTCTATTTAGTTCATATTTCCTCCAGTTTACTAAACTGCAATTGCCCAATCAATACCAATTTTTATCATACTGGAGGCAAAATTTGAGCCTAGTGCTCCCCAAGTTCAGAGCTCACTGCTATATTATTGGCATAACTGACATTTCTCTACTTCTTCTCTTCCTTCTCCCATTCCCTTCTTACTCTGTCTTTCTATTCTCCAACCAGTTCCATTACCAAGTCTGCAGTATTTCCCTACCCCACATATCAAAATGTCCCTTCTATGTATTTCATTTCCTATGGGTACTACTAGGGGGTTGATTTGATCACTCAATCAACTAATTTATTTTAAGTCAAAACTGGTCTTTATAGCAGAACAGTTCATTGAGGGAAATCAAGGCAAGGTGTCAGAATAAGTAGGAAAGTACTTTCAGACTCTAACAGCAGAACAGAGAAGTTAGATGTGCGGTGAAGTATATTACTTAAATGTGAAGGTGAAAAGTGCTGCTTACATTTTTTGTGCTAAGTCGTCCCTATCTTCAGTTAAAAAGAGGAACCTATATAAATGTAGAAGATAGCAAAAGATAAATCCAATCTTCCTCTTCCGATAAAGAAGGAAAATGTCATATATAACCGACGCTAAATTATACCAGCTATCAAGACATTGGATAGTTACATAAATTCAACAATGTTAATCTTGTTGGTGAGAGTCCTTTGACTGGATGTAGTTGACTATATTGTTTAGAAATCACCTTTAAAGAGCATGTAAAATATATGTCTATAACTAAAGAAAATACTTAAGCTTGGGTTTGCAATTATCCCCATTAAACACATTATTTATATATTTAATTATTAGATAAAGTCTCCAATTTTTGAATGCCTGGACCAGCATTTTTCCTATTTGTGATTGCTAATTTTTCTCAGGTACAATTTTTACAGATTTATAAAAATAAGAAAAATAGCATATAAATGGTTAAGAAGCATGTATATGTATATATATATATAGAGAGAGAGAGAGAGAGACATTTCAAGTGCTCTACATTGACAAATTTCATTATACCTTGATATTCTCAGATTAAGAGGCTTGTATAATTTCCATAAGATATGATCATTTTGCAATATATCTTTACTGGGGTAGAACATACATAAAGAATTATATCCAAATCATGAATGAAGAGTTTAATAAAATTCTCAGTGAACACACCAACTATCACTCAATCAACAAAAATCATTTCTATTAACACCATTTCTTCATTATGCTCTTCCTAGTAATTACCCCTCCTTGCTCAAAAGTTAACCCACCATACTGACTTCTCGTAATAATTATTGTTTCGCATATATTTGATCTTTATATAAATGGAATATTTTAGATCTGGCTTCTTTTGCCCATATCACATATGTATGTGAGATTCATCCATATTATAGGGTGTAGCAATTTTTTATTTGTTTACTTTTAATGTTCATAGCTATATTGTAGTTCCTTTTAATTAAAAATAGTTTCTTCATTCCACTAAAATTAACTTTTTGATTATTTTCATTTTGTGACTATTACAAATAATGCTTCTATGAATATTAGTACAGATTCCTTTTTGTACGCACTCAGTTGAATATATGCTCCACCCAGAGTCGTGGGGGACAGCATGGGTCAGGGTGTTTAGTTTTTGGATTCACCACCAGGAAGCATGGTCAAGTATGAAGCAATGTATTTCAATATCTGCCGATACTTTGGATTCCATGTGCTGAATTCTTTGATTTTCTTTGGTTGCAAACTAAGATGAGGAAAGAAAGTGCAACTTATGCAGCTTCCTCAGAAATCTCAAAGTATTTTATACAATATTTATAGTTTTCTATTTTATACAAATTTCATTTTTTTCAGGTACTAAATTTGCCTATTTTTTCATAGCTACATTTTCTATGTACAAATATTTAATTCAACCTCATAAGTCTTGTGAAGGAACTGTAAAACTTCGCTCAATATATACAAACACATCAGGTAACGTTTATTTCCCCATGTTATAATCAGAAAAGTCCCTTCTAGAACAATTCTCTTACCAGTCTGAAATGGTGACTCTTTAGGATCAGTAAAAACCTGTCCTCTTTGTTGCAATTACTGCCATCCAGAAAAGGAATTTGCGTCTCTCCTACAAGACATTTGGTTTCTGTACCACATGTCAATCTCAGCATGGATAGCATCTCATTGTTCTCATTTATGAACCAGTTATCAGAAACCTGTGGAAGCAGCCATGGATGATTTGATTTTTAATCCCCTGATCTTGGTGCAGTGATTAGTGCATCACAGATCCTAAAAGAAAATTTGAAGAATTGAATGGACCTTGTTGTATGTTATACCTTGAAAACTATAATAGAAACCGACATGAATAGATTTCCAGTCACTGAAATTACCTACAATTTATATGGTGCTATGTAGGATGGAGTCATTTCTACAATGGTTCTCATAAGCTACATCAGGATCACGTGACTTTAACTCAAATTTATAAATAATGCTCAATATATAATTATATATTGAAATACAAATGAGTATATAGGGAAATACGTATCAAACGACACATGAATGGTAGGAAAAGTATTATAATAAGCATAACATTATTTCATTGCTTTGAGATTTCTGCAATGTTATGGTTAATGGCTATGGCCAGTATCTACCGAAATGAGCAATTTCAAATCCCCAGTCCATGAGTGAAACTTGCTAAAAATTGTTAGCCTTTGTGTTATAATTCTTGTTAGGCAAGACTTGTTTCCTTGGTTTCTTTTATGATTTAGCAAAGAAGTGCAATCCGGCTCATTTGGTACAATATTAAAATTGCATTTTAATACTTAGCCTTAGTGTTCTAATTATTTAACCAAAGAGGTAATGAAATTCACTGTTTGCCATGAATAAAAGCATTTATTAAGAACATTGCTACACTGTAATGCCTTAATTTTTCTTAATTGTGCTTATGCTACAAGAGATTACAAAACACAATGTATCTGACCATTACTTCCTTTATAATTAATTAAATTATACAAGTTTGAATCTCATTTGTAGCAGTAACTGTTTTGCTTTGGATCTATTGCACTTTTTGGCTGCAAATATGTTTTCTGTGTCTTTGAAACAAAATGCCTTACTTTTCTACCTGTCAGATGTTAATCAGTTTTAATCCCAGAAGGATAAAGAAATCTCATCTAGTTTTTAGGTTACACATAGATGCATTGCAAATTGTAGGTTTTACGTATATATATGTATTTGAATGTTTATATATATATATATATATATGTACATGGATATGAATATGGATCTCTTTATATTTAGGCTGCCCATTTAGACACCAGATAAATGAAAGCAATAATAATTAAGGCCTAGTTTGAATATGGAAATTGATACAAATGTAGTGGTAAGAGAGGAAAAACAAGATAACACAGGTTATTTGGAGGAATACTTTAATTCAAAATGTGACAAAAATAATTTTAAAAATCTCTTTAGAATGACTGGATGTTGACATCTAATAGGGATATATTACCAACTAACACAATCTTAGACCTTGAACAACCTTTATTGGGAATTATTCATGAAGATAGATGTAGATACTTGGTATTCCCCTTGCCCATTTTATTATGGAATATTTCACAGGGATCTAACAGAGCTGAACATTAAACTCCATGGGGACGTATATAGCAGGGAGGAAGTTGTCAGGGCCCATCTTAGGCCCTTTCACATACAATTTCTGCACTACAAGAATTTTGTTTTAGGCACCAGGCAAGTTTGTCTCATCATATGCTTTCGTAGGGTCCATGAAGGAAAAGGGAAAGGAAGCAAGATTGGCCTGGGGCTGCCACCTGGCAAACTCTTCGCTAGCCCAAGGGGGAAGTCCAGAGCAAAGATGCTAATCAGAGAAATCTCACTTTGCTCAACCGTTGGCCAGGCGTCACCTTGAAAAGACCATAACCTCAACTGGAAAGCTGAGGAAAACACTGAAAGAGCTTCCAGACGGGAGCTTAGAGCTAACCACGGTCCTTGCAGATAGGCAGTGAATTCCTTCCTGAAGGGGTACCTGAGCAACACACTTCCAAATCGTCTACATTCCCCAGTATGATTTTGGGTGGGATGTAGTTTTTGTTTGCAATTCGCTGCCCTGTGGTTTTAATTCCAGGACAGGTCAGGATAAGGCCTTTCCATGTCACTCACTTCTCTGCACCCTTCCTGGAGGGTCCCACCCCCACGTGCTGTGCTATAAACTGTCCTTCTGCTCCACTTGCCAACTTGAAGGAGGGGTTTTCCAACTAACTGATTACTTCTCATGTCCCCTATGTTTTTCTGCAGCATGTGTCTGTACACAAGGCACCGTAAACTCCTTTAAAACAAGAAAAGGACACTTCTTTTTTGTGTACAAGATGAAAAGGATTGGACCCCACCAAGACCACCTATGTCACCCAGTTAGGCATGTTTGCACTGCCTTTAGCTGCTGAATCTCTGCATTCATATCCAACCATTTACCACTAATTTCAGGATTTCTATAAATTACAGATATTTTCTAGTCCTCTCACGGGAGCCTCATGGATGCCTTCGATCATTTATTTCATTAACAGCCTCAAGACTTTGTTAGTGCCAAAGTAGGATCCTGGTTAGGAGTGAAGAGAACAATATTTTGCATGACCCTAAGTTCATTTTTCAGAAGATTGGTGATCCAGACAGCTTTCAGCAAGCAAGGTTGCAGTCAAGAACAGAAAGCGCAGATCCTGGAGGGGAAAAGTAGGGAACAAACCAGACTGAATGATAATAAAACTGGAGAGAGTTTGGCAGGGACCTGTATCGACTAGAGCTCACCTGCGTTTCTACCAGTGAGCATTCCCATAATTCCCTGCTCATGGTAGAGAGAAAATTCAATTAAATTTGCTTGTCTAGAAATCAGCGCTGTGAATTACATCACTGCTGATTGGCCTCTCTTTATTGGAGAGCTGCAAACTGCTGCTTTCCATACAGCCAAGAGCCAAAGCTGCCAGTGCTGGGGCAACCAAGACTTTTAACTAGACACTTCCCTTCCCTCAACTACCCAGAACATCAACTCATAATGCAATGTTTCATCTTTTTAGCATGAGGAATCTCCCACGCACAAATATACTTGTTTCAAAATGGCTACTGCTTATAATGAAGCTCTAAGCTAAGACCTTTTTTACATGAATTAGAGCCAACCCTTGGCTGAGGAATCCTGGAAAGTCATGCCATTTTTGAGAATTTATATCACAACGTGCTTGCTTGCCATTTTTTTTTAAATAAAGATAAACCGAACATTCATCTTTAAAATATGGCCACCTTTTCTCCGTTCACATTAACACTTCACAGTTAATAATTACATGAGATTAGTATACCAAAGAAAATGAAGATTTTAAAATTTTCAAAACTAACCTAAGAACAGCCTTTAAATTGTTTAACTACAATGTGGGGTTGAAAAGCCTTGTAGACATGAATTCCAAAGACTTTATATTATTATCACAGAAGATACTACAGCAACCAACAGGAAGTATCTTCAGGAATTACCTGGAGTCCCCAGCCTGATAAATCCTTCTCTGTTTAGGTGAATGTCTCACAAGTAAACACAGTTACAGACCAGGTATTCTTGTAGAAAGAATTCTTTTCTCAAATCAGAGTTTGACACAATGACCTCATCTTATTTAAAAGCAAGAGGCTCAGAGGATTATTTCAATAAACTAAATAGACATATGAGAAATTATTCAATAGGAGGGACAATGCTTACTCTGGCAGAGCTAGATAATTTGCTGGAATAGATAGTGACTTTTTCCACCAACAAACTGCAGAAGATAAAAAAAAAAAAAATTAAATGGCCCCTCTTTGAGAATTCCTAGAAACAAACTACCGTGTGTTGAAAAAAATAACACTGAATTCAAAACAGAGGTGAATATTTTCAACTTTGACCAACTAGACTAATCCCTCCCTTGATCAGCCATCTGCTCTAAAATCTGGTCTGGAGAAAAGACATGAACATTTATTTAGTTCCAGGGACAAAGCTAGGATTTTTACTTACTCTGTGATTTAATTGTCTTAGCAACTCTGTGAGGCAGCTTTTATATCCCCAATGAATGTAGAGAACTATGAGGCTCCTAAAGGTAAAGTAACTAAAGACACACCACCAGTAAGTGGAAAAGCTAGATATGAGCCAGGTCCATCTCACACACAAGCCTGCTCTCTCGGTTACACCTGCTGAGCAGAGACAGACCTGAGAAGGTTTCAGCAATAAAATGCTATCTTTGTGAAACCCACTTTTTCCTCGTAGTCACCTGCAAATCACTGTTATTGACTCTCAGTAAATGTTTGGTAAATTGATTTGAAATTATTTTGATGCTGTTTGTTTTTCTGTACCTAAATATATTGATAGTGCCTTTCCCTGGTCAGATACCAAGCTTACATCCATGACTCTCTGAAATACTGAATGAACAAACTGGCAAGCTTAAACCTCTAACAGTTTCAGAGGGGAGGTATTTTGGTGCTCACAGACTTGCATATCACCTCTGAGTCGCTTTATTGTGATTGTTATCTACACTATCCACCTCTAGTGTGCTCTGCCTTCCTGGCACTGACCTTTACCATTATTGTCAGTTATGCACATAACTGACAGAGGGTTGGGATAGGAAAAGAATGAATTGACTCATCCATTATCCCTTCTAACATTTATATGAATTTATTGAGGAGAAAGTATTATTCTACAATTATTAGGAACATTTACATTATAGAATATATCAAGCACATAGAATTCAGAAATTTTATTCTTCTCTAGGATTAGAGAACATGTTTGAACAGGTTTTAATTCTCCCTTCCTTTAGTTCCTTTATGAGGTCTGAGTTTTGCATAACTATAAACGGAAAAGTTATAGAAGTCTTTGCACATAGTATATTATGCATGAGCTCAAAATTTTCTCAAAAGCACAGAACACAGATTAGCTCATATTTCCCAGAACAAGAATTTCTAAAGATTTGTTACATAAATTATGATTTAGAGGCTTTACCTTTTCACAATTTTCCTTCATTTTTAAATGTCACCTGGTACAATAAGCTTAAATTCCTAATTCTGGGTTTCAATAAAATAACAATAAGAGGAAATACCATTCTAGAGGCTAAACATTTCGTTTCTGCTCTTACTGCTCTTCTGTGAACTAGGATACTGAGAGGGAGGGATTTAATTTGATGTTAGCTAGAGCTGTGCTTTAATGAAATTTTCAGATCAAGATATGATACATTTTAGGTAAGATCTCCAGTGAAAATCTGTGTTGCAAATCATTGTGTAATTTTTCCATTGGCTTGCTATTTTCAGGCGGAGACTTGCTGACTTAACCCTACCCAATTTCCTACCAGAATTTTTCATTCCTTAAACCACACTGGTTGTTCAGTATCTGTGCGATATGGATATGGACCATCTAAAGGAAATTGTAAGACTCCTGAGAAAAATGTCTCTCTCCTATAGCATAGTACATGAAAGCCTTAGATTCCTTTCTAATCATGATCTAATCCTCCAGCTTCTTACTTTGTTTCCTTATGGTAATGAACCAAAACATCAGGATAAAAGTTTAGAGGCTAGTGGGATTACTTTTGAGCTCCAAACTATTTACCTATCTATTGCATTCACAATGATGATATAATCATTTCCATTGCCTTGATCCAATTTCCATGGAGGCGTTGGCATTTCATCGACTTAAGTCTTTCTATAACAGAAGAGGAATATGATGCCTTTCATAGTTCAAAGTAAATGCTACATTAACTTGGATGTTACTATTTATAGCTAATGAATTTTACCGAGAGGCAGCTAGTGTCATATAGAAGGATAAAGCATGAGGCCTAAAAAGTGAAAGAAAGAATAATGACATAAACTAGGAATGTTTTCCATGTTATACATTTAAAATATTAGATAAAATATAATATAAAATTTGTACACTACTCTATATTATCACTATAGAAATTATTGATAACACTAGGAAAAATGTTTTTATAAATGTATTATAATTGAAAGTAAAGATTCTTTAAATCACTTGAAATATCATTAAAGTCATTAAAATATAAGATGCAAAAGTATCAAGCTGTTCCATATGTAACCTGCTTATGAGAAAAAAGTTCAATAATCTTTAAAGAAAGACAGCAAAATCTAGATTTTCAACATTTCCTTAAAATTTTTTCTAATGATGTTAAATATACACTTACCGAACAATCTACCAATACTGCTCCTGGTGTTATGGATTGACTCATATCCCTCACAAAGATATGTTCAAGTTATAACACCAGGTCCTGTGGATGGGAACTCATTTGTAAACAGCTTATTCAAAGATACTATTTAAGATAAGGCCAAAATGAATCAGAGTGGAGGTCCTATAAACAGAAAAAATTTGAACACAGGAGGTAGGAGACAGAGAGACCAATGGCTACGTGAAGGAGGTAGAGACTGAATGCTGACCAACCAAGAAAGAATGCTATAGACTTCAAAGAAAGCATGATCTTGCTGATATTTGATTTTGGACTTATAGCCTCCAACATGGTGAGACAATGAATTCTTGTTGTTTAAGCCAAACTGTCTGTGATTTTTCTTATAGCAGCCCTGAGAAACTAAGACATCTGAGTATTTATCCCAATAATTAAAATACATTTCTATCCAAAGACTTGAACAAGAATGTTCATAGTATCTTTATTCATAAGAGCTTCAAACTGACAACACGCATGTCCATTAACAGGTGAATCGATGATGAATTGTGGTGTATACATATCATGCATGAAACTCAAAAATAATATGTTGACCAAAAAAAAAACTAAAAACAAAAGAGGATATATTTTATGATTTCATTTATATTAAACTCTAGGAAATACAAATCTAATTTATCATGAGAGAACAGAGTCAGTTATTGTCCAGAGGCAGGTGGAGGTAAAAGGAAACGTACTATATCTTTGTGTGCTGATGGCTGCCAGAATGTACATACTTGTTAAAACTCACTGACATGTACACTTAAAATGAGTTCATTTTATTATATGTAAATTCGCTCATAATAAAGCTTCTTTAATTTATTTTTGCTTTTATTTTGTTTTTAACATGGGCAGGCACCAGGAACCGAACCCGGGTCTTTAATTTATTTTTATTGTATTTATTCTTTTACAAAGATATTTAGTGCTCCCAAATTCTGAATATCTATTTTTTTCTTCTTCATGAATAAGCAATCATTTTCCTTGTTTGGCCCCAATTCAGGCATGTAGATTTTACCTTCCTCTGGTCTGGTAAAACAAGCTATTATGTGCTATTTATTTTCTATCTGTGAGTTGACAACTCTTTCTCTCTTCTCTGTTATTATCTCTTCTTCTGTTCTTTATTTCATTGTAATCTTAAATGAAATGTAGTCTTATAGTTCTTCATTGCATGTTATGCCTTGTGAAATCCACCATTTCTAACTAAACATTCTCCCTGCCACAATTCCACTGATACATTATTCTTATTTTATTGTCTTTTACCAGAACCCAGAAGACCATTCAGAAGTATTGATGTCAAATCTTTTATAAACAAATATAAGAAACTTGGCAATGTTTTTATAAATTAAAAAATAATTCAGTTACCCCATAGGATCAGGGACAAGCCAAGGATGCCTACTTCCACACTGCTATTCAACATAGAGCAATTAATCAAGCAAAAGAAACATAAAAACATCCAAACAGGAAAGAATGAAACAAAACTCTTGCTATTTGCAGATGACATGATCCTATACATAGAAAATACTGAGTAAATCTATAAGAAAGGTACTAGAGCAAATAAATGAATTCAGCAAAATGGTTGGATATAAGGTTACATGCAACAATCAGTGGTGTTTCTACACACCAGCAATGCAGAACCTGAAAAGGAAATTTAAAAAAACAGTAATTCTTTAACATCATCAAATAGCAAGTCAATGTTCAAATTTCTCTGAATATCTCATTTCTTTTTCCACTTATTTCAAGATCCCCATAAAGCTCATATATTTCAATTGATTGCTATATTTCTTATGTTTTTTTTTATTCTATATACCCCCTCTATTTCTACTTTTTTTTTTTTTGCAGCTATTGGGGGACTAAACTGGAGGTGGGGAGATCAATTTGGAACAGAGGATGATTTTTATTTATTGTGAAAAATATATATACAAAAAAGCAATAAATTTCAAAGCATGCACAATCTATTTCTTCTTGTAGTTTATATATTGAAAATCCAGGTAAATTTTCCTACAGAGTTTTCCATATTCTGGATTTTCTAAAAGCATCACCACTGTACTATTTCTCTGCCACTATATTTCCTGTACGTTTGGAGTTAAACCCAGAGACTTAATTTTATACCAGTAATCTCTGAAACCTATGAATTCATAATTATTATTGTGTAGTTCCCTGAAGGTGCACATAAAAGCTGGTTCTCTCTCATTTTATAAAACTAACTTCCATTGATATCATTGCCAAATCCCTTCTGTCATGAGCCTGGAGAGTAGTAAACTCTTCTATTCTATTCTTTCTTCTTTAGTGATTAGATGCAATCTTTTTTTTTTTTTTTTTTTTTGCATGGGCAGGCACCAGGAATTGAACCTAGGTCTCCGGTATGGCAGGCGAGAACTCTGCCTGCTGAGCCACCATGGCCCACCCAAGCTGCAATCTTCTATTATGATATACTTAACACATCAGTTATTGGCTTATACTAAGGTTTAGTTTTTATAGGAAAAGCCAGGCAAATATTTGATTCATTCTTTTTTATCTTTCAACTTTCAAAATAATTAACCAGTTAAATTAGCTGGTTCCCAACACTACTTCTTTGTATGTTTATGAACACATGATTTAATCATATCTGATAAGTTTTGATCATTATAATGATTATTCTCGTGGATGCCCTAATTCACTGTTTGGACAAGAGGATCTTCGTCACATTGGCCTCTGAATAATTTTGACATGACCCTGGCATTCTTCCTATCTGATATGATATGCTGTTCCAGGATTATCTTGTTACACTTTTTTTTATATTCTAACCCAGAAATGGAAGCATCCACTTTACCCAATAGACCTATTTCTTATAATGGAAAATGCAACTCACATATCACAATCTGGAACTTTACGCATACTCACTGGTTGGTCATTATTTCTAGCTTTTTCTCAGGAGACAGAGCTGAATAAATGATTTTATTGGTAAAAATGCATCACGATTTGTATTAATACTCCCAACATTTGCTTTATTGCTGTTTATGTATACACGCACACAAACATACACACTCACAAAATAGTCTCAGAATAGCAATAACAACACTTTCACTAACAGTATGATTACTAAAACAGTTGAATTTGTTTTAGCAGCTCTTATGTTCTTAGTGAACACCTTTCTAGACAAGTGTAGACAAAGTAATGGATTTTAAATCATTTGAACTGAGTGGCTTAGTGGGAAGATGCTGGAGCTGGAAGCTTCAGGAATCAGTCCTTCTACTAAAACAACTATGGAAATGGCAGGAATTGCATGAATCAATATTTTGATATTATGAAGTCTAGTGGGACAGTGTGCAGCATCCAAACAAGAGAGAGAGAGTAAGACAATCTCATACAAACAAAAGCTGGGGGTGTGTGTCACCAGTAGACCTTTCTTACCGGCAATACTAAAGGAAGGTATTCAGTCTGAAAGGGAAGAACACTAGACAGTGAATTTAAGCAACAGAAAGAAGCAAGGACCTCTGGTAAAGGTAACTGGATGGGGTAGCTATAAATGCCAGTACTATTACTGTATTGTATTTTTTGGTCTGTTAATTCACTTTGAAAACTGCCAATGCATAAAAAGTATTGATAAAGCTATGGTTTGAGACATGCAATGTATAAAGACATTGTAACAAAGAAAAAAAAAGTGACAAGTCAGAGAAGAATAGGAACAGTATGTAGGTATAACATTGAAATTAAGTTGGTATCAAATCAAACATGATTATTAAGAATTTAGGATGTTAAATTTTAAGCCCAATGGTAATCACTGAAGATATATAGAATATATACATACAAAGAGAAATGAAAAGGGACTCAAAATGGTACAAGCAAAATCAAATCAATATGAAAATAGGCAATGAAAGAAAAATCAAGGGGCAAAAAAAAGTGATAAAATTTACAAGGAACATGTAGCAAAATGGCAGAGGAAATTCCTGGATTATCAGTCATGACTTTAAATGTAATTGGATTAAACTCTCCAGTCAAAAGACAAAGATTGGCAGAATGAATAAAAAAGCATAACCCAACTATATGTGGCTTACAAGAGACTCATCTTACATTCAGAGATGCTGGATACTGATAGTGAAAGGATAGGGAAAAAATATATAACAATCTAATAATAAACAAAAGAGAGCTGAAGTAGCTATGCTAACCAGATAAAATAGATTTTAAGTCACAAATTGTTATGGGGGACAAAGAAGATCACTATATACTGATAAAGAGGCCAATTCAACATGAAGATGAAACAACCATAAATATATAGGCACCTAACAGCAGAGAATCAAAATATATGAAAAATAAATTAACATATATGAAGAAGGAAATAGACAATTCTACATTAATGTTATGACTTCAAAATATTACTTTCAATAATTGATAGAAACATCTAAGACATAAGATGAATAAGGAAATGGAAAGCTTGAGTGATGCTATAAACCAAGTAGCTCTAACAGACAGATAGAGAACACTTCACCCAACAGCAGAACAATGCATACTCTTCCCTAGTGCACACAGATCCTTCTCCAGGATAAACCATACATTAGATCATAAAAAAAGTCTCAATAAACTCAAAAATATTGAAATAGTGCTATGTATTTTCTCCAACTACAATGGAATGAAGCTAGAAAACAATAACAGAGAAAGAATCAGAAAATTCACAAAATGTGGAATTTAAACAACACAGTCTGAAAACAATAAATGGTTCAAAGAAGAAACCACATGAGAAATTAGGAAATACATTGAAGAGAATGAACATGAAAACACAATATGCCAAAATTCGTGGGATGTAGCACAATGCTGGAAGTTAAACTTATAACTCTACATGCTTCCACCAAAAAGGAATAGAAAGAGGGCAGTGTGATGGTGGCTCAGTGGTAGAATTTTCACCTGCCATGCCGGAGACCTGGATTCATTTCCTGGTGCCTGCCCATGTTAAAAAAAAAGAAAGATGTCCTTAGAGACTTAACGTCACAACTGGTGGGTATAGAAAAAGAAAAGCAAACTAATCCCAAAGAAAACAGAGGAAAGAAATAACAAGATTAGAGTGGAGATAAATGAAATAGAGAATAAAAACACAACAGACTCATTGAAACCAAAAGCTGGTTCTTTGAAAATATCAATAAAATTGACAAACTCATAATTAGACTGAGAAATAAAAAATGGAGAGGACACAAACAACTAAAATCAAAAATGAAAGGGGGACATTACTACTGACCTCATAGAAATAAATATGATTATAAAGGATACTATGAATACTAAATATAAAATAATACAAAAAAATACATGAAGGATACTATGAATAAACATACACCAACAAATTAGATAACCTAAAAGAAATGGACAAATTCCTAGGAACACATAAACTACTTATATTGAATCAAGAATTAGAAGGTCTCAACAAACAAATAACAAGTACAGACATCATATCAGTAATTAAAATCCTCCCAGAAAGAAAAACCCAGGACCTGATGATTTCATTGGTGAATTTTAAAAAACATTCCAAGAAGTAATACAAATCCTGCTCAAACTCTTCCCCAAGAAGAGGAGGGAACAATCCCTAATTCATTCCTGAAGGCAAATCACCCTAATACCAATGCTAGATAAAGATACCACAAGAAAAGAAAAAAGCCATCAATATGTCTTACGGACACAGATGCAAAAAATCCTAAACCAAATATTTGTAAATTGAATCCAATAGCATGTTAAAAGAACTATACACCACGATCATGTGAGATTTATTCTAGGCATGCAAGAATGGTTCAACACAAAAAAATCAATTAATGTAACAAACAACATTAATAAAATGAAAGGTAAAAGAAAACACATAATAATCTCAATAGATGCAGAGAAGTCATTTGACAAAATTCAGTACCCCATCTGGTAAAAACACTCAAAAATCTATGTATAGAAAAAAAACTTCCTCAATGTGATAAATGGCACATATAGAAAACCCAGAGCTAATAAACATAAAAATAGAAAACTTTCTTGCTAAGATCAGAAACAAAACGAGGATGCCCACTGTCGCCACTATTTTTGTGCATTGTACTAGCTTGAGTAATTGAGCAAGAAAAATAAATTGAAAGTATCCAAATACTCAACAAAGAAGGAAAAGCCCCTATTTGGAGATGACATGATCCTATAAAGAAAGGATCCTGAAAAAAAAAACAACCAAAGCCACTAGAGCTAATAAATTCAGCAAAGTTGTGGGGTAGAAAATCAATGCACAAAATCAATAGTGTTTCTATACACTAGTAATAAGCAATCTGAGGAGAAAATCAAATCAATAAAAAACTTACATTTGCAATACCAACTAAAAGAAGCAAATATCAAGGAATAAATTTAGTTAAGAATATAAAGGACCTACACATGAAAAACTATAAAACATTACTAAAAGAAGAAGAATATTTTACGCTCTTGGACTGGGAAGAATAAATATTGTCAAGATTTCAATTCTACTCAAAGTGATTTACAGATTCAACCCAATCCCAATCAAAATCCAACAGCCTTTTTAACAGAAATAGGAAAGCCAATTATTAACTATATGGAAATGTAAGAGGCTCCAAATAGCCAATACCATTTTTCAAAGGAGTGAAGTAAGTTGGAAGACTCAAACTTCCTGACTTTAAAACTTGGTACAAAGCTATTGTAGCCAAAAGAAAATGGTAGTGGCACAAGGACAGAAATATAGACCAATGTAAAAAAATAGAGTCCAGAAATAGACATGTCTATGGACAATTAATTTCTGATAAGGGTGTTAAGTCTGCTCAATGGGGAAAGAATAGTCTCTTCAATAAATGGTTCCTTGGAAAGCTGAGTATACATATGCAAAAGAGTTACTGGGTGACCCTTATCTCATACCATGTACAAAAATTAACTAAAAATAGGATAAAAGACCTAAATATGAGAACCAAGACTATAAAACTCCAGGAAGAAAACATAGGGAGGCACCTTCAGGAGCGTGTGTTAGACAATAGTTTCTTAGACTCGAACTCTTTTGGATATGCCATTTTTCATCTCATCAATAGGTGCTATAACAGTCTCTTTGTCAATTTTTGATCATACTGTCTTCACTGCTATCTTCACTACTTAAGCATAAATGTATCTTTTAATGCATGATAGGCTATCACTTCAAGGAAGCTAAAATTACTTTAGATCATGACATTTTATTCCTTTTCCTTGTGATCTGGAATTAATAATATTCTATTATTGCAACTTAAAAATTTTTTGATTAGAGAAATTGTTGGTTTACAGAACAATCAGGCATAAAAAAAGACAGAATTCCCATATACCACTCCACCACCAAAACCTTGCATTGCTGTGGAATATTTGTTACAAGTGATGATGGCGCTTTTTTGTAATTGTTCTTTTTCTTTAACAAGTTACCTTTTTGTCAGTGGATGAAAGATTATTAAAATAGTACTATTAACTATTTCCATTGTTTACATCAGATGTTTTTCCTCATATACCTCCCTAGTGTTACCACCATCATACATTTGTTATAATTCATAAAAGAACAGTCTTATACAATTAACTATAATCATCTATAATAGGGTTCACTATGCAGTACAGGTCTATGTTTTTCTTTTAATTTTTATCTAGCAATATTTATAACCTAAAGTTTCCCTTTTTAAACACAGCGGCCTACAAAACTGAGTTCTGATAATTACACTCAAACTAATGTGCTACCATCAAATTCCAAACTTTTACAAACAACCTAAATGGAAATTCTGTACAAATTAAGCATCAACTCCCCATTTCCTACCACCAATCTATACCCTGGTGACCTATATTCTAGATTATAACTCTATGAGTTTGCTTATAATTAGTTGACATCAGTGATATCATACGATATTTGTCTCTTTGTGTCTGGCTGATTTCATTCAATATAATGGCCTCAAGGTTCATCCATGTTGTATGCATCAAGATTTCATTCTTTTTATGAATGAATAATATTCCACAATCCATATATACCATGTTCGTTCATCCATCCATCAGTTGATGGACACTTTGGTTGTTTCCATCTTTTGGCAATTGAGAAAAATGCCACTGTAAACATTCAGGGTGAATATATCTGTTTAAGTCACTTCTTTCAATTCTTCTGGATATATCCCTAGTAGGCAGATTGTTGGGTCATATGGTAATCCTATATTGAGCTTCCTGAGGAACTGCCAACAGCCTTCATCATGGTGTATAATTTTTTTTGTATAATTTTTATATGTGCATTTGGATTTGATTTGCAAGTACTTCGTTGAGGATTGGTGAGTATTTTTGCATCTATATTCATAAAAGCAACTTCTCTGTAAGCTTCTTTTAGTATCTTTATCTGGCTTTGGTGTTAGGGTGATGTTGACCCCATAGAATAAGGTAAGTGGTGTTTCCTCCCTCTTCAACTTTTTTCAAAGAGTTTGAGCAGAACTGTTATTAATTATTCTTGAAATAATTGGTAGAATTCACCTATGAAGCCATCTGGTCCTGAGCTGTTCATCTTTGGGAGACTTTTTGATGGCTGATCTCTTTTCTTGTAATTGATCTGTTGAGGTCTTTTATTTCTTCTAGAGTCAGTGTAGGGTGTGTGTGTGTTTCTAGGAATTTGCCCATTTCATCTAGACTATCTAATCTGTTGACATATGTTGTTCATAGTATCCCCTTATATCCTTTTTATTTGTAGGGTCAAAAGTAATGTTTCTCCTCTCATTTTGGATTTTATTTATATGACTCTCCCTTCTTTTTTTTTACTTTGTCAGTCTTGCTAAAGGTATGTAATTTTATTGATCTTTTCAGATAAAATATTTGATTTTGTTAGATCTATTTTTTATTTATTCTCAATTTCATTTATTTCTGAACTAATCTTTGTTATGTCTTTCTTTCTGCTTGCTTTGGAAACAAGTGTGCTGTTCTTTTTCTTATTCCTCTAAGTATGCAGTTAGGTCTTTGATTTTAGCTATTTGATTTTATTTGATTTGAGCTATTTTTTTCTTTTTTAATGTAAGCATTACAGGCTATAAATTTGCCCCTTCATACTGCCTTTCTGCATCCTATAAGTTTTGATATGTTGTGCTCTCATTTTCACTTGTCTCAAGATATTGTTTTCCCCTGTAATTTCTTCTTTGACCCACTGATTTTTTAAGAGTGTGTCATTTAATTACCATATATTTGTGTATTTTCCAGTTCTCTACCTATTATAGTTTCTAGCTTTATTCCATTATAATCAGAGAAGATGCTTTGAATAATTTCAATCTTTTTTAGATGTATTTGACACTAGTTTGTGACCCAACTTGTGGTCTTTCCTGGAGGATGATCCATGTGCACTTGAAAAGAATGTATATCCTACACTCAACTTAGACCAACAAGTTCAAAGTGAAAGGATGGGGGAAAAAATACTCCATGCAAAAAAAAAAGAGAGAGAGAGAGAATTGAGTCTCTTTAAACAATAAATAGTTGGATCATGCCTTTTTTGTGAATGTGTATCATTTGGTGGAGGTTACTAAATTTCATTCTTTTTCCATGTGAGTATCCTGTTATGGCAGCACCAGTTATTGAATTTTTGTTTGGTTGGTTTTTTGTTTGTTTGCTTGCTTGTTTGTTTTTGAGAAGTGCATACACTGGAAATCAAACCTGGGTCTTACTCATGGCAGGTAAGAATTCTACCACTGAATTACCCATGCACCCCTGGATCATGTTTTTTTATATAATCTGCCAAACTGTGTCTTTTGACTGGGGAGTTTAGTCCATTAACATTCAGTGTTATTAATGTAAATGCAATACTTACTTCAGTCATTTTGTCTTTTGGTTTTTATATTTCATGTTTTTTAAAGTCTCTTCCTTTATTGCCTCTTCCTTTTCTGTATAGTTGATGTTTTATGTTGTTCCTATTGTATCCTTTTCTCATTTCTGTTTATATGTATTACAAATACATTCTTTGTGGTTTAAATTATACAACCTAATCCACAACCTTGTTATTTGAAAGGATACCAACTTAGCTTAAATAGCATACACACTCTCTGCTCTATATCCATCTCCTTCCCTTCTTTATATAGAATTTGTTCTATTTTACCACTTCTTATTTTGCATGTCCTTTAACAGGAAATATGCCTTTTACTTGATCAATTGTATTATGACTCATAGAAAATAAAGAGTAGAGTCCTATATTGAGACTGCAATACTGTTGGGTTTTGCATTTACCTTTTTAGTTATCCTTACTGATAATCTTCATTTCTTCACACTACTCTAAGCCATTCTCTCCTGTCTTTTCTTTTTAAACTGCAGAACTCCCTTTAGTAGTCCTTGTAAGCCAGGTCTTCTGTTCATAAACTCTTTTGATATCTGTTTATCTGTGAATATTTTAAATTCTCCATCATTTTTAAAAGATAGTTCATCTGGATAAATATTTTTTGGCTGAAAGTTTTCCTCTTTCAGTACTTTAAATATATTATACCACTGCCTTCTTCTCTCCATGGTTTCTGATGAAAAATTAGCACTTAGTCTTATTGAAGATCTCATGTATGTAGCAAATCACTTCTTTTGCTCCTTTCAGAATTATGTCTTTATCTTTGACACTTGACATTCTGATTAGTATTTGTATTGGAGTAGGTCTATTAGGTTTATTCTGTTTGGAGCATGCTATGCTTCTTGGATATATGTATTTATGTCTTCATAAATTATAAATATTTCTCATAAGAGTAGAGAAATTTTTGGCCATTATTTCCTCAAATATTTTTTCTGCCCCTTTTCCCCTCTCTTCTCTTTCTGGCATGTCCATGAAACAATTTTTGTGCACTTCCTGTTGTCACTGAAATCCCTGAGACACTGCTCATTTTTTTATATTTTCTCTCTATTCTTTTGATTGTGTGATTTCAACTGTCCTGTCTTCTAGCTCATGGATTCTTTTTTATGCCTGTTCAAAGTGACATTATGCTTGTTCAAACCTATTGCTGTATGCCTTTAGTTTATTTTTCATTACTACTATTGTGCCTTTCATTCCCCAAATTTATATTTCTTTTTTGTAGTTTTGAATTATTCTTTATGCTCATACATTTTGTTCTTAACATTCTTTATCTTGTTATATATATTTCCCTTCATCTCCTTGAATTGATTTAGTAGATTTGCTTGAACTTATTTAACTAGTTGTCCAAATTTTTTGTCTATTAAGTTTTAATTTGTTCCCTTGACTAGGCCATACCTTTTTGTTTGTCAGTATAGCTTGTAATTTTTTGCTGTTGTCTAGGCATATGATAATCTTGATTAGTTAACTCATTGGCCTTTATTGTTGATTGGCTTTGTATTTAGTCTCTTCTTTGACACTTGGTCCAACTTATTCTAAGGTATTTAGAATAGCCATTGTTAAACTGATCAGATTTCCTCAGCTATTTTTCATCTGATTCTTGCTCTGGATGTGTGTTACAATCTTATAGATTGCACTTTTTGTGTAATTGTTTAACCTCTGGGAGAAAGTTCCATTCCTCTGTTCCTTCTCTGAGAATCTTTTTTTTTTTTTTTTTTTAATTTGCATATGGGCAGGAGGCACCAGGGATCGAACCCCAGACCTCCAGCACGGCAGGCCGGAGCCCCGCCCACTGAGCCACGGCAGCCACCCCTTCTCTGAGAATCTTGATCTGTTAAGTTTGTTCTTCTGCAGAATTTTCTCCCTAGCTATTATATAATTTTCCTTATATTTTTTCATACTGGGATCCTCCTGTCTTATGGCAGCTCAGTTAAACAACACTCTCACCCCATCTGTTGTCTCTCTGTAATGCTTTACTGTCTCCAGTTTCTCCTTTAGAGTATCCCAGCCTGGGGAGCTAGATGAGGTCCATTCAAAAAAGGTGGATCACTGAAGAAAAGTCTGGTTTGCATTTACATAGTTCAAACAACAGAAACTGGATTGAGGAAGCAGACCACTTAGCAAGCACAGTTCTCCTGTAGTCTGTTTCTTTTTTTCCTTTTTCTTTTCCCCTCTGGGGGCCCTTTTGTTTGTAGTACTCCTTGGGGGCTTGCATTCTACCCTGTGTCTCCATAGTCTTGGCCCACTGTGCCTGAATATGCCTGTGGTTCTAACTCACTGCTGTGTGTGCCTCTACAGTCTGTGTCCCTAGTAGAAGATGGGAGGGATCTGGTTTGCTGCCTCTGAGCAACAATAAAGCTTCATGGGACATAGTGAGGGGTAGGGAAGAGGACCAGTGGGTCTAGAATGGATGTTTTCCATCTATTTTTCTCTTTTCTTGATTCAGCATTTGTGGAGTTCTTCTCCAGTCTCTAGCATCCTTCAGAGTTCCAAGCAAATTGAATTTGTCCTTTTATTCCCTGAGTCACTTGGGAGATTTCTTCGGGAGATATCTTAGATCACCATATTGATGATATTCTAACCATATCTTCATTGTAATTTAAGAAAGAAGAATATTCTTTGGGACTTCTGGGAAGACATTGATATGAGCAAACATTCCAGAAATCCTCTCTCCTCTATTCCCCTCAAAATAAATATTGATTATAATAGTAGTCTCCATTTCTTAAAGCTTACTATGTTAGAGGTACGTTGATCCACAGAATATATTTTAACTTACTTAATACTGATGATAACCTTTCAACAGGATGAAACTGAAATTTTGAGAGACTGAATTGCTCAAAGTGACTGATGAGAAGTGAATTATATACCCCACCTTTGAGATCTTCCTGCTCTTGGTCTGCATTCTGGGGGGTATGGACCCATTTTACATAAAATCTCTTAAAAAGTTGTTATTCAGGTAAGATGTGACCTAATTTATTCAGATTGTGCTTTAATACAGACTATTGGAGTTCTTTATAAGCAGAATGAAAGTCAGATAGAGAAGCCACAGAGAGCAGCCAGAAGCTAGAAGTAAACTGAGCCAGAAGGAGAAAGGAGGAGATGCCACCATGTATATTGCCATGTGGAAGAAAAGCCAAGGATCCCACAAGATTGTCCACCAGCCTGAAGATACCAATCCTAGGAGGAAGCAACCCTTCTAGCCTCTGAAACTGTGAGCCAATAAATTCCTGTTGTTAAGCCAACCCATTATATGGTATTTGTTTTAGTAGCCAGGAAGCAAAAACAGTGACATGGCTACACAATGGCAGTACTGATATTTTAACCCAAATCTATCTGATTCTAAAGTATATTTGAATAAAGCATGCATGTAGAAAAAAAATCAACGATAAAACATTCAAGCTCCAGTTACAGTTTAAAGTGATTAAAATGTAAATGGAAACACAAATTTTCAAAATAATAGAAAACATTTAGATTCCTTAAAATTAAAATATGAACTGATAGAATATTTGTTGTATTTTAAAACCTTGTCTGATGAAACATGATAAAGTACAGATCACCATCAGGGTTGCATCCACTTTTGTTGCATGAAAACAGATATCTGAGGTGATAAAATTTCCTCTACCCCCAAAATTATTCCTTTAAACAATTTAGAAATAATTTAGAATTTGTAATATTGAATACTTTGTGCCACATATCCTTGCTTAACAGGAAGGAAGGAGGTAAAACCCTATAACCAAGCATGAAGAAGAAATTAACAATGCCTAGGAAATCACTCTAATTTTATCAAACTTCAGCTTAAAAGGAATAACATTGCTGGTGCTAAATGGCATCATATATTAGCCTCTCGAATTTGTAATTTCCACTGTTAAACAGTTCCAAGTAATAGAAGCTCAGGAAGTACAACTATAACTATACAGTGACATTTATTTTATCACTAAGTCAAGATATTTTAGGAATGACAGGAGACAATGCTGCTAACTATGTCCCGGAAAGAAAAATAGGATTTTCATGGGCAAATTAGGACATATGGCTACCCCATAAATGCCAAACTTACAGGAGACACCATAGCTAAGAGAGAACACATTCTCAATGATATTCAAGCACCCAAGTAAAGCTCAAACCAAGATACAATAATTTTACATAAATATAAAAAATTAAAAAAACAAAAACATTTTCCATTTCTAGTACAACAGGAAAAGTTCCTACTAAACCAATCATGCTACAAATAGCAACTACTAACAACTAAAAATTCTGACGGAAACAAACAAAAAAAAAACCTACCTTAATGTCCTGAGAGTAACAAAAAGCAGATTGATTCTGGAAAGGAGTTGAAATTTGGGAAAAAAAAGAATGCCACCATTTGGATATTTTCTGGTTTTTTGTTTCTTTGTTCGTTTTAGCTTTTATTTAGCTTTAGGGCTGGGCCAAGTCAACTTCAGAATACCTGGTAGGATCATCTGGAGCACTGATGAAACTGCATCACAGTTTCAATTCTCCCTCTGCCCAATCTTCATTCCACATTTTGCTTTCTCTTCCACTGGTGTTTACCTCAAGGGAACTACCTATAATTCTTCTGCACAAAATCATGATTTCAGTGTCTTCTTCCCATGGGAGCCAAATTGCAACAGGTGGGTATATTATGTGATGCTTTTTATTTGAAATGAATGATATGCATCTGCACTAAGATTTCAAATGATTGGTTTTATTAGAAGTCCATGGCTAGCTTTCCTTATTTGACTACTTTCTTTTGGCTTTATTCCCCTACAGAGTCATACCATTGTTGTTTGGCCACAGGAGTGTCCATGTTTCAATATGATAACAATTCTGATCATGACAGACTAGTCAGAATTGAGTATCTGGCCAAACTGGACCAATCAATCAATTCCCAAGGACCATAAGAGGTGCCATTCTCTTTCTAGTGGCTGGTATAATAATATATCAACCTTTGGATCTGTCAGCTTTTATATGTTCTGTGACAAAGAACTGATTAATAGAAGTATCAGAATTGTTGGAAAAGGGGAAAATAGGAAGCTAATATGTAGAGAAGTGAAAAATGGATCTCCCTAGCAATAGACATGGCATCAGGTATAGCTGTTTCTAAATCTCAATCGCATTTCAGTCTATGGGTTTGATAAGACAACAAAGTGCCCTCATAACACATTCCATTTTGATTCAACTACTTCAAGGTGTGTTTGTGATGTAATAATCAAAAATCTAAATGAATGTCATTGGAAATGCTTGTTTGTATGTTGTAAAAGATATTATACTTTCACTGAACAATACCAGAGTGAAACCTGTAGCCTATCTGGTTTTCCATGGCTTATCAACAACAATCTTTACATGGAACCAGGAGCTTAAGCCAAATGAAAAATGTAATCAGTAAGCCATGAATTCACTCTGCTTTTCAGTTTCTCAATTGCATGGATAAATGAAACTTAGCAGGTCATACCTGGGGCTAGTCCTATTGCTTATGGGGCATACTGTCAACTAATGTTCCTGGCAGGCTGTAGAGAATTGGGTTGTGCTGGGAGCCAGGAAGAGATGCAAGAAGACTAAAGATGAACATCTATCAATCTGTTGTCTATTGGAAAATACGCTTTATCATTTCAAGAACATTATTCAGAAATTCAACTCAAATCCTATTCTTGCTAACTGATGTGGCCACTAATTTAATACATGATCAGAAGCAAATCACTTCCTCATCTGTGAAATGAAGACTTTCTATTAAATTAGTGTTTCAAACTTTGGGTTACTCAGTAATCTCTTTTTTCAAGTGAAACATTATGAAGAATCCAAATATGTAAAATAGGATCTATCTTAGCTGAAGCAAAGCAGGTATAGGAATTAGATCCCAAGCCACTCAGTATTTCTCTTTCTTTTCCTGCAGTAGCTACAGAATATTGCAGAGCTCCAGAGAACATTTTAAAAACTAATGAAATTGATGAGCTTGACGATCCTTAGAGTTCTAACATTTTATTATTGTAAGTACATAAAATAATAGTGGTAGATCTAGTTTAACAATGATAAAATAAATAGCACTTTCCTTTGAACTGTTTTCTTCTTATACACAGTAATTTCGTTTCTGACTTCCTTGAAGAAAAATATTTTTTGATAAGACTTTGTACTTATTATTACTGAAATGATTTAAGTTTCTGTGAAACTGTGATGGAATGAATGCATGTTGCATATGGAAATAACATGTCTTTGGGGGGTACAGAGGGTGGCATGTGCTCGTTTGAGTCTGTATATACCCCCAGAAAAGCCTATGTTCTTTTTTTAAAAAATTTTATTATTGTGAAATATAACATACATGCAGAAAATTTCAAAGCACAGTTTAACCAGTAGATAATAGAGCAAATTTCAAAGTATGGTATGGGTTATATTTCCACAATTTCAGGCATTTCCTTCTCACTGTTCTAATACACAGAGAATAACAAGGAATATTAACATAATGATCAGGTAGTCACAATCATTTGTAAATCCTATTTTCCTTGTTACAACTCCTCCCTCTTATTTGATCATTCTCCCCATCTTCAGGGATATTTGGGCAATAACCATTCCAATCTCTTCATTTTGAAAAGGGTATTTATGGGGTAGAGGGTATGCAACAGTTGATGTTCTTAGAGAGACTGATACCTCTGGGTTTCAGGGTTTATCTAGTATAGGAACAATCTGGACGTTTTAAGTATCTGAAAAATAAACTTTATGAGTGAAACTTATATAGAGCCTCAGATAGGTATTCTTTAGGGTTTTCAGGAATAATGTTGATTGGGGATTGGTATTATAACATGGCAATTTGCAATATACAGCTGAAGCTTGCTTAAGAGTAGCCTGCAGAATGGCCTATCAACTCTGTGAAATCTCTTAACCATTGATGCCTTATTTTGTTATATTCCTTTTCTCTCTTTTGGTCAGGAAGGCATTTTCTATCCTATGATGCCAGGGCCAGGGTCATCCCTGGGAATCATATCCCACATTGCCAGGGAGACTTACACCCTGGAAGTCATGTCCCACAGAGAGGGGAGGGTAAAGAGTTTATTTGCACAGGTTGGCTTAGAGGGAGAGAGAGAGAGAGGCCATATCTGAGCAACAAAAGAGGTTCTCTGGAAGTGACTTTTACACATACTTATAGCTTAGCTTCCCCATAACAGAAATAAGTTTCATAAGAGCAAGCTTTAAGATCAAGGTTGTAGCATATTTACTTGAGAGTTCCTAAGGCTTGAGTTCCCCAAGTGGGGAAGTTAAATAGTTCTAAGCTCAAAGATAATTCATTTACAATAAAAATACTTTAATCCTCAAAAGCAAATGCAAATGTTCTAAGAAATGATGAATATGCAGCTAAATGATGATATTGTGAATTACTGATTATGTATGTTGTTTTATTTTGTTTCTTTATTTTTTAATTAATAAATAAATTTTTTAAAAAAGCAAATGCAATGCTGCTGGCCTGAATAAACTTTCCAGCATGCACAATATGTTGCTTCCTTTAAGGATAAAATTCAAAATCACATTATCCTCTATGAATATAAGAATTAGAATTATCCTTTCACTCCCACAGTCAGAAACTGATTCAGAAAAAATAAAGAATATACTACTAAAGCAATGCAATCTTATGGGCAATTTTATTGATGTTCTGTTTTGAAAGTGTTGTGTACCCCGGAAAAGCCATGTCTTTTAACCCTGATTCAATATTGTAGGGTGGAAACCTTTGATTAGATTGTTTTCATGAAGATTGACCTACTCAGTTGCAGGTGTGATCTTTTGACTAGATGGAGATGTGACTTCACCCATTTAAGGTATGTCTTGATTAGTTTACTGGGGTCCTTTACAAGGTAAACATTTCAGAGAAAACACAGTTGTTTCCGAGCTGACAGAGATGCAGATATTTGAAAACAGAGTGCCAACAGAGAGAACAGAGACCTAGACACAGATATTTAAAGATGCAGAGCCCAGCAGATGTTGCCTTGTGCCTTCCTATGAGATGTTAAGCAAGCTAGAACCCAGAGTTGTGTCCCTGAGGAGCTAAATGATGAACCACAGATGCTTAGGGAGGACACCACTGGCATCAGAAGATAGAAGAAATGTAACTAAGAACAAGGACCAGCAGACATCAGCCAAATGCCTTCCCATGCGATAGACATTGGCTTCCCTGTCAAGGTATTTTTTCTGGGTGCCTTAGTTCAGACATTGTAATGGCCTTAGAACTGAACTTGTAACTTATAAATTCCCTTTTTAAAATCCATTCCAGGGTGCTGTAACGGTGGCTCAGTGGCAGAATTCTCGCCTACCATGACGGAGACCCGTGTTCATTTCCTGGTGCCTGCCCATGCAAAAAAAAAAAAATCCATTTCGTTTCTGTTATATTGCAATCCAGCAGCATTTAGCAAACCAAAACGATTGATATCATGAATAAATGCTTGATTGGAAAAACTCTAACAGTAGAGACATCTCATTAAAGATGACTGTGGTGATTCCATTATTTATTTATTTAAACATATATCATTTAAATGTTATAGCTTTAATTTACCTTATTCTGAATGGAGATATTTGTGTTTAAAAAGTACTCATTTTTCCATTAGACTCAAAAAATAGACACACAAATGCAAAATATCAACAAAAAAATGACCCCATGTTTTAGTTTGCTAAAGCTGATATAAAGCTATATTGCTAGAAATGGGTCAGCTTTTAAAATGGAAATTTATAATCTTATAAGCTTAAAGCTCTTAGGTCATGAAAAATGTCCAAATCACCTCATCACCAGACAGTATCTGGACTCCTCCGCCACATGGCCATGCGCATGGCCGGCATCTGCTGGGCCTTCTCTCCTGGATTCCATGGCTTCAGCTTCTGGCTTTGGTGGCTTCATCTCTTAGCTTCTCGGGGCTCTTTCTCTGGAGTCTTATAAGGGACTCCAGTAAGAGAAGTAAGACCCACCTTAATGAGGTGGGTCACATCTCAATTGAAATAACCTAATCAAAAGCTCCCCCCTAAAATAGGTCTACACTCACAGGAATGGATTAAAGGAACATGATCTTTTCTAGGGCACATACAACATCAAACTATCACACCCCATTTACATGGCTAACATATGGAACCCAACAAGAAAGATAGCTAAACTAGGGTTAAATATGGGTTAATATGTACAAAGTACTTTGCAGCATTTGGTACAAAATGCTAAAAAAAATTGTAGTTAAAATATAATTTAAAATCAGCCAAAGTTGGTTCAGTGGTAGAATGCTCACCTTCCATGCAGGAGACCCAGGTTTGATTCCTGGACCATTCACCCAAAACATAAAATAAACTAAGCCAAAAGGATGTGGGACTATTATGAGTGCCTAATAATTCTTTAGCACTTACAGTGAGATTCCTAAGAGGAAGTTGGTTAAATTAAATGTCACCTAAGAATATGTAATAGCAAGCATTGGGTCAATTACGCAGTGGAATTGAACTGGTCACATTCACTTCGGTGATTTCTGCTCATGAAGTTCTAGGCTTTCATAAAATCAGGATAAATCATTAGGATGCTTAATATTGACTGAAGTTCCCAGACAGCTTGAAGATCAGATATTTTAAAATATTTTAAAAATACCAACTATGTAAAAGATATCGTACGTGCTTAGAGAAAGGATCAAAGGTGAATCAAAAATGGGCCCCATTCTCAACAGCAAGTTTACAATCATGTAAGAGATATAAAAGATGTACATAAGTAATAAATGGACAATAGATATAACAAGCCCAACGATTTTCCTGCTCAAATCAGAGGGAAGATGAATCTACCTATTCTGAGCAACATTTCAAGTGTGGTGAGAATGTTTACTCCATCCGTTCTTTGTGGGGGTGCACCCTTACTCTCAGGTTAGGTTACGGAGGAGATAAGAAAAACTTTGGAGGGATCATAAAACCATGAGGAACAACTGACGTAATTTTTCAAACTTCATTGGTTTTGCACATTTCTTTCATTATGGACCTCCTTCAAAAGCACATCAAAGATTTTTTTCCTCCAAAATTTGAGGCACGTTTTCAAACACAATCACAACTTATACAGGAAAAAGGACTTATAGGGAAGAAATGTACATTTACTTTTCAAGAATAAGATAAAAAAAAATTCCAAAATTGTGCTTTATGCATATTTTTGATGGGAAAGCAGATATTGACCTAGTTCAAAACAAATAAATAAACAAACAAGGGAAAATAAATGGTGATAGAGTCTTTTTTCTTAGAAAGTGGGAGAAATAGGCCTATCAGTCAAGACCCAGCTGCAGCTTCAGTTCTCCTCTTTCGCACCTTTTTGTTTTTACCAGATGTGGCAAAACTGCCTTCTCCACTCGTGCAAACAACTTTCCCTGGCAGTTCACACCTTCAAGCCCACAGGCCCAACTCCTGAGACTATCCTTGCTTACAAAGACCAGATCCTTGTAAGTTCCAATCCTTGCTTACAAGGACCAGAGGGGCTGCTAGGTGAAAATCCCCTTTCTTCGCCTGAGTCCTGATTCATCTTTCCTACTAGCTTCCTAGCCCCAGGACTTTAAAATATTTAAAACTAATAACTCCTATTGCTTTTAATTCTTGAACTTTTTCTTAAACTTCTGGATTTCATAGTGAAATGTACAATGTACAAATTTTTAAAATGTTTTTGCATGAGGAAGAACAAAGAATTGTCATTATTGCAAGGTGCTGAAAATAGATGATAATTAATACTTTAAAATATTACCTTAGGTGTGAGACTAAAGCAAAAAATGTTTATTTGTTACAAAATTTATATTTTGACTAGAGCATTTCCTAATATAACTCATGTAGATAGTTTGATTGAATGTCATAAGTACTTGGAATCTCAGGTAGCACATGAGATTTTGTTGGTTTGTCCAGAGTGATGCCCCGATGAATCCCAGAATGATTTGATCAGTGACA
>PVIY010023420.1:0-39318 GCA_004026745.1 Myrmecophaga tridactyla | reverse complement strand
GGGCCCTTAATCCAATATGAATGGTGTTCTGATAAGAAGAGACACAGAAATACACTGACAGAGAGGGGAGAATTCCCTATGACAACAGAGGCAGAGACTGGAGTTAGGCTAGCACAAATCGCGAAATGTCTGGGCTATCCGAGCTAGGAAGAAGCAAAGAAGGATCCTCTTTTAGAGTCTTCAGAGAGAACATGGCCCTGCTCACACCTTAATTTCAGCCTCCTAATCTCCAGAACTAGAGAATTGTTGCTTCAAGGCATTCATTTTTGGTAATCTGTTATGGCAGTCCAAGGAAGCAAACACAGTGCTATTCTGCAGTCTTCCAGGACATACCATGGAAGATTATTATTGTTGAAGTCCAGCCTTTGAAACTTTGAGTTGCTAAAAAATTCATAGGAAAAAGGGGAAAAGAGAAAGAAAAACTGCTAGTGCTAGAAATGGCGTAGCTGCTAGGTATCAGGGCCAGTCTTTGAGCCATGGGCACAAGTAATAAGCCAGCTGGTGGGGGACACTGCTCAGCCAATTGTGGAAATCATGTCATTTCAGAAGCTAAGCTTTCTCTGGAAAATCCACTTTGCCACAAAGAGAAGGGGCACATGAAACCTGGCTGGGGACTACCAGGATTTCTGCAAGGGCAGAAACTACCAGAAACAGAAAAGGAAACCTTAGAAGCAGATGTTGAAAGTCATTTGCATTCTCAAAACGAATAAACCACTAGTGATAATAACTGATATCTGAAGACTTTAAGAAACACTTTGTTACTGATTTCAAAATGAAACAGATACCCAAGAAAAATACTTCCCATAATTATGCTTCAAATATACATGGGCAAGCTCAATTTTTGTAAATTTTCTAGGACATCATGAGTAAAGTATAATGTTTTGCTTTTAAATTAGACCATATGAAGTTTCCTATTTAGCTATACTAAAAGTTTTATATCCCTTCTTTCACTGTTTTTTTCTCAAACTGAACTCTTGAGTAAGCAAGGTTAATACCTGCTATACTGTATAGACTCTGTCAGAGTTATTTTGAACTTACTTTTAGAGATAAGAATTTCAGGAAAATTGGAGGTCTCAAGACCAGATAACTTAGCACCTAGCAGAGACCAGCAGAGGAAAATGCAGCAACCTACACAATGAATCTGCAAACATCGTTAAGAATGACAGTAGAAAGAGGAGTCCACCTTAGACACATGAAGGACAGTGCTACCCCCCAGGGGATATATCAGTCGAAGTTACAGCTGCAAATTCAAGGATAGCCTTTTAGGTTATTTTAATTATTCTAATGTAGAATAGAAGGGCGAGAAAATCAAGGCTCTAGTTAACCAGAAGAAATCAAGAATATCTAATGTAACTAAGGAGAGCAAAAGTTCAAATGATCAGAAAACTTATGAATGTAAACCCAAAATAATAGTCCTAAGTATTTGTGAAAAATGGGGATTCAAAAGAATATTAACTCACAGAAACATTATAGTTGACACAAAATAAATATGAATAAATGGTATACATATTATATTGTATATTATATACAGGCAAGATGAATACACTTTGCTGGGATCCTCACTGAGCTCAAGAGCACTGTGGAATCTGCATGGGAGAAGAGACACTGAGGGGGAAAACCCAAACCATGGGGAAAAAATGTTCTTCCTTCTCGAATGTGGGCTATGCTCAGGATAAGCAATTTAAACAAGGGAGACAAGAACCATTAACATGTAGGGAAGGGCTCCTCAAACTTTAATCCGCACACAGATCTTCTGGGGATGTCAAAATACAGATCATGATTCAATAGACTTCTGTGTAGCCTGAGCTTCAACACTTCTAACAAACTTCCAGGTGACACTGATGCTGCTATGGGGAGCGCACCCAAGCAAGGCTTTAGGAAATTAACTAGAAATAGTTCACTGTCTGAGATGGACAAATTACAAAAGTATCTTTAAAATATGTACACTGTGCCCTATGATCAAAATTCACCAAGTGACTTACTAAGGAGGCAGTGGCAGTTCAAGGCTGGATTAGGGGAACATGTGTTATCAAATTCCTAATAACAAGAGGACAAAGAAATGACAGCTATCATTTGATCTATAAGGTATATCAGAAAGTACATCCTCATAGAATCTCAAGGGGCCCTGCTGTCCTCTAATGGATTATCTAGTTAATTTAAATGATCCAACTGTACTTGTCAAGACCCCAGATAAACAATTTAATAAATAATCTTTTTTCATTCAACCAATATTTATTGAGAACCCACTATGTCTTTTAGCCCTTTGCTGGGTGCTGGAAATGCAACTGGGTGGCATCAAAACAGACTTTAGGTGGAGACCCTTAGATGGGGTGGGGGAAAACAACAACAACAATTTCTCTCTGGAGCTAAAGACAATTTACCCTGGAGTCAGAGACACTGAGAAGTCTGGATGTGGAGACGGGTGGACACCAGCGGCCCTGGTCAAGCAGAGCAGCCTGGGACAGAGAGGGGGGTCAGGCTTGAAGTTTACTGAGGATGAGTCTGGGTTTCTTCTCACTACTTTACACCCATTCCTTTATATCTGACTTCAGGTAAAACCTCATTAAAATTTACACAATATCTGTAAACGCTGTACTGTGGGGAATTGGTGCACGGCCTGTGCAATAATGGTACAGAAAAAAAACAATGATTGTTCCCTGAGGACGGAGGACCAGCTGAGGCTGGCAGGTGTAGCCACCAATGAAGTTGACAGTAGTTAGTGCATCCCCTGTCTAGGGAGAGGCAGTCAGGTGAGAGGTGACTGCATGACAGCAAATAAGGAGGCTGGGCTTGGAGCACCTGTAGGGTACACTTAGTACGCATGTGAGGCCACATCTTGGGGAAAAGGCCCCAATTGTGAGGACGAGTCTCTTTCAGGAAACAGCATTTGCTTCATGCCACGTGCTCTGATTTTACAGCTTGACTCTCCAAACAGGCTCTGATTTCCCTTATTTCCACATTCTTGATGCACTTCACTCTTCTCCTGCGTACTCAACCCATAGACTCAAATACTGTCTTTTTGGAATTCTTCCACATTTAAAGTACAGCGAACAAGACATGTATAATTTATAAAATGTTAACTTTCATTTCTCCTTATCTCTCTGTCCCTCGTCCCTCCCGTTCTCAGTGCCGGGTTTCCACACAGCATTCACAGCGCCTCTGCAGTGCAGAGTGTAAGTACTATTTCATCCCGGGGGACAGTCCTTCTCTGCCATATCCACCGCAGCAGCCATAATTCCAGCGGGACTTGTTTAAAACAACAGTATGTCATTCGTGCGACAGGAGTTTCTCAAAAGGCTTTTTCAGGGACAAAGTCTCCTCCTGTGTTCTTTCCATTTTCCTCTCTGTAATACCTGTTAGTTGATAACGTATCGTGACCCCAAAGTTGTCCCATTTATTCTAGAAGTAACATTTTAAGGAGAGAATTTTGTAATTTGTAAAAAAAAAAAATGTCAAAAATTGATTTCAAGCCTAGAGATCATTGAAATAGGCCCTTGGCTTTTTTTTTTTTTTTTTTTTTTGCTTTCTCATAGTTTAGGAAAATGCATAGCACCTCATTTGGATTTATTAAGAAATATTAGTCAGTCACTTCCCTAATTTCAAAACATTATATTCTCTTCATAAGCTCCCTTGTTGGATTTAAAGCATTGTATTGGAGCCCTATGAACAAATTGTAATAGTATGACTATTGAGTAAAAAGAGGAAATTAGATACAATAATCTCAATGAACTGATCAGTGGTAAATTTCCTAGGTATAAATGTGCGTATATAGATGTATATTGATGAAATGCATTATTTACACACTGGTCAGCACAAACCCTGCAGCAACAGACAGATGTCACATTGTACTCCTGAAAAAGGCAAAAACAACTTTCCTTCGCTGCTCAAGTATGTGCCCCCTACTCTGCCTCAAGAGTAGTGCCCCCCACTCTGCCAACAGCGCTCTCAGGAACAAAGGCTGGGGAAGGCCGTAAGGGACTCTGGACACTCAGAAAGCAGGGGCAGGGTAGAGTAAGCTGAGGAAGGGAAAGGAGAAATGATGGGATTCGGGCCCATCCCAATATTAAAAAAAAAAAAAAAAAGACATTAGGGGAACCTGGCGAGAAAGAATCAAGGGAAAAAACCCTGTGCCAACTTAGTTTTTTATGATAAGGGAATTTCAGAAGACTCACTATATTTCTCTAATACTTTGGACAAGAAAAGCATCAGGAATCTGTGTCTTAAAAGCTCGAATGCTAATATGCATTTTCAACCATGTTTTATTTCTATACCAACCTTCTCCTCACCCAGGTCCACTCTCACACTTTTTTAAAAATAAACATTTTCATTGATGTAAAATACACACACAGGAAAAGTGCACAAATCATGAGTGAATTTCTAATGAATTTTTGCATAATGAACACACCTGCATAGCAACGACCCAGACACAATAATAAAATGTCACCAGCACCCAGACCCCCACAGGCTCTCTCTTTCAGTCCCTTTCTCTATATTCTTCTAAGAAATGTCACTCTCCTTATTTGTAACCCATAGATTAGTTTTTCCTGATTTTGAACTTTATATAATTATACGCTACATAACGTTTTGTGTCTGGGTCCCGTCACATGTTCTTTGAGAAATTCATTCATATTATTCTATAGAACATTTTCAATGCTATGAGAAACGCCATCGTATGAACGTACTAGAGTGCTACTTTAATTCTTTTTCACATTTTAATTTTCTTTCCCAGCTTTTCTGTTGGGTTATCTACCTTTTGTCTCATTGATTTGCAGACTTTTTAAATATTCTGGATACAAATACTTTGTTGACTATATATATTGCAAATATCTTCTACTCTATGGCTTAACACTATGTTATCTTGGTGATGCGTTTTCATCAACAATTGTCATCTGATTTATCAACCTTTTTCTTTATGATTACTGTTCTGTTTATGTGTGTGTGTGTATTTGTGTGTCACGTTTAAGAAATTTTCGCTGGCTCCGAGGTCGTGAATATATTCTTCTTTACTATCTTCCAGAAACGTTAATAGTTTTTATTTTCTGTTTAAGCCTACAAGCCTCCTGGGATTAATTCTTGTTTGTTTGTTTTTATGACAGGGCTTCTCCATCACAGTACTACTGAAATTTTAGACTGGATATTACTGTGTTGAGCAGGGACTATCCTGTGCATTGTGGGTTCTTTAGCAGCATCTCTCGCTTTTATTCCCTAGATGCCAGTAGCACCTCCGCTCAATGGAGACAGTGTCTCCAGACACAGCCAGGTGTCCCCTGGGGAAAGATGGGGGCAAAATCATCCCCTATCAGAACCACTGGTTTATGGCATTAAATAGGTATCAGATTCATTTTTGCCCCTATGGACATTCAGTTGACTTAGAACTATTACGGGAAGGCATTCTTTAACTGTACTTTGCAGTGTCACCAATATCACAAATCATGAGATCATAAAAAGTTCTTTCTGGCATTTATTCTGTTCCTTTAGCTTGAGAGTTAATCCTTATGCCAATACCATACTGTCTTATTATAAAGCTGCATAATTAGTTCTTGATAGCTAGCATTATGAGTATTCCAATTTTGGTCTTTTTCTTCAAGAGTGTCTTGACTATTTCTGAATCTTCACACTTTCATATACATTTGAGAATCAACTTTCAATTTCTATGAAAAAAAAAAGAAACCTACTGGGACTTCAGCTAGTATTACATTAAATCTTTAAATGAATTTGAGGAAAAATGACAATTTAACAATATTGACTCTTCCAATTCTTGAATATGAAATCTCTCTCCATTTATTTAGTTCTTTAATATCTATCAATAATGTTTTATAGATTACCATATAGATTTCTTACACCTTTCTTTAGATTTTATTCAAAGTGTTTGAATCTGCTGATACTTTTGTAAATTTTCTTTAAAATTTGTGTTTTAGAAAAATTTATTCTAATAACATATATACAACCGAAAATTTCCCCTTTTTAACATTCAAATATATAATTCAGTGCATAGTTAGTTTCTGGTACATAGGAATACAACTGATTTTTTATTTTGAACTTGTGCCTGTTACCTAGCTACATTCCTTTACTTCTTCTAATATTTTATCTTTGAAATTTTGCATTTTCTGCATACTCACATTGTCTGTAAGTAGTGACTGTTGTTTTTTGCCTCCAATATTTATATTATTTATTTTTTGCACTGACTAAAATATCCAGTACCAAGTTGAATAGATATGTTGATCATGTTCATCATTATTGTATTCCTGATATTAGAAGTTTAAGTGTTCCATGTAGTCATCCATAATTATGATATTTGATATAGTATTTTATAGATCTTTATCAATCATAAGGAAATTTCCTTCTAGTCATAGTTTGGTATGAGTTTTTAAATCATACATGGCTGTTGAATTCTATCAGATTCTTTTTCTGAATCCATTGAAATGATAATATAATTTTCTTTTATTATGTTAATGTTATAAATAAAATTGATTGGTTTTTAAAATATCAAATCAATCTTGCATGCCAGGAATACACTAATTTTGTAATGATGTATTAATGGGATATGTGTCATAGAATTTAAATTGTTCATCATTAGCTTAGGATTTTTGCATCTGTAATCATGAAAAAGAAGGGCCTGTAATTTTCCTCTCCTTAAAGATTTTGTCAGGTTTTGGTATCAAGGTTATTCCAGCCTATGGTAGAGATACTTTGAAGCTCTGGATGATGTTATCTTTCTCCAGAAAATATTTACTTTTGCTTCTGGTAGGCAGAAACCATGTTTTCTTTGTTTTGTTTTGTTTCCAACAGAAATGAGTGTAGAGGGGAAAAAAAGTAAAGGAAAACACAGGGAGAGACTTTGTCCCTAAAAAGAGCCTTTTGAGAAATTCTTGTCTCACAATGACATCCTGTTCTCCTAAACACATCCTGGTGGAATTATTGCTGTTGTAGCAATTAATTGGGAAGATTTTTCTCTTTTTTACTTTCTACAGATTTTATGTAAAATTGGTGTTATTTCTTTGTATTTGAAACAATTTACTGACAAAGCCATCTTGTACTCACATTTCTTCATGGAAAGATGTTTACTATAGATTTACTATATTTAATTGATAGAACATTGTTCAACTGTTCCGTTTTTCTAATTCTTATATCAAGTTTATTAGGTTGCATTTTTCAAAGAATTGTCCATTTTATCTGAGTTTTTCAATTCATTTGTTTAAAGTTATTCTTAACATATTTTATTATTATTTTTTAATATCTGGAGGATATTATTGTTTTGTCATTTCTGATATTGATAATTTGTTTTTTCTTTTATTTTTCTTGATCAGTCTTGCTGATGTTTTATCAATTTTATTCATCTTTTCAAAGACCCAGCTTTTTGCTTTATAGATTTTTTTCTATTGGTATATTTATTTTCTATCCTGTCACCCCTATACTTTCCTTATTATTGCTTTGTATTTGATTTACCAATTATTTCCCATCATCTTAACTAGATCCTTAGATCACTGATTTGCCACCTTTCTTCTTTTCTAATACATAGAATCAAGACTGTGTTTCCTTCACCACAGCTTTAGCAGCAACCCACAAATTTTTATATATAATTTGTTTATGATCATTAAGTTCAAAATATTTTCTAATTTCCATTTTGATTATTTACTTGTGCATTGTAAAAGATAATGTCTTAATTTCTAAACAACTGGAGATTTTCTTATCCTTTTGTTATTGCTTTTAAGCTCAAATCCACTTTAGTCAGAGAATTTGTGCTGTTTGTTTCAAAGCTTTCAGATTAATTGAGGTTTTCTTTGTTGCACAACATATGTTCAATTTGGTTAAATGTTCCACATACTCTTAAATATGTATTCTGGAGTTGCTGTGAGCAGTATTCTATATAAGTCGATTAGCTTAAGAATATTAATCAAACTTACTATGTCACTAAATTTTTTGCATACTTGTTCTCTTAGTTTTAAAAAGAAGTTTGTTGAAATCTATTATTATAATTATAGACTGGTCAATTCCTCCTTTTAATTCTGTCAAGCTAGCTTTACATACTTTCAGGCTTTGCTATTGGATGCATACAAATTTAGAACTATTATATCTCCCTGATGGATTGACCCTCTCAGCGTTATTTACCCCTACTAGTTTTTATCTTAAAGCACTAGGTTAGTGGCTTCAGCTTTTGTTTTGTTTTTTATTGGCATTTTCATGGTATTATTAGTCACATTTTTATTACCATCCATGTCCTATAATTCCATTATCGGGCCGGTCTGTTATTCTCTTTCTATTGTTTATTGTTTTCTCTTGGTTTTCTGTAAGTTGGTATTTCCTCCTGGTATCTTATCTCTTGGCAATTTTTTTATTGAATGCCAGACATTGTGCATGATAGTTTGAGGCTCTGTATAATGACATCTTCCTCCAGAGATGATTTCCCTTTGCTTCTGGCAAGCAGTAATAACAGGGGTGCTGCACACTAATCCAAACTAAATTGAGCTGAATTGAAATTGATTTTCAGTTTTGTGAGAGCTGTTTTTCCCCAGATCACTTTTACTCACAGAGAGAGGTCTTCAGGGGTCTCGACTGAAGGTGTGCATGTTTCCTAGGTCCCTCTTTCTTGATGAGCCCTGAATTTTAACACTGTTTCCCCAGGACCACAAGACTGATGAAAGTTCTACTCAGCTGCTCATCCTCTTCAAAGGAGCTTTTTTCTTGGCTTCTCTTCTAGCTGATGCTCACAAATTGTCAAATGTCACTTCTCTTCAGAATCTTGACTCCTCAAATTCTGGCTGTCCTCATATTCCTAAACTCCAATTTTCACATCCTCAGCATTGTAAAATTGCCAAAAACTCTGCTCAGCTTCTTGTCCCTCAAAACCATAGGACTTATGAATCAGAAAATGGACTGAGGGGAAATGTGGCCTGAAATATTGGGCTCACCGCGATAAACTTTTCCCTCTCTGGACTCATGGCACCTCAAGTTCGGCAGCCTTGGTACCTCCCAATGCCTCCAATCAAAGATTTTTAAGACACTGTCCAACATTTTCATTTATTCTTGACAGAGAATTATTCTAAAACAAGTCAGTCAGTCATAACCAGAAGCAGAAATACTACTCATATGTTTCTAAGGTAACATTCTTTTAGAAAATTCCAGCATCCTTTAGTTGTGCTGAGATGAATGGAAAATATAAAATTTGTTTTTTTTTCTCAATATATTACAGAAAGGAGACTCAACATGCTCCAAAATCTGTCTAAGATAGTGAGAAAATTGGCTCAAATGAGAAATTCTCAAGGGAAACTTCCATGTCACCATTATAGCCATCTCTTTCCAACTGGAGATATTCTTCCTAGAGCCTAATGAACGTTAGAAAACATTTAACTAACACTTAAAACCTCTAATTTTACAGATATTATGGCTTGGAACAAAAATAGACAAAGCTGTGGGAATCCACCTTAGGCATACCTCATAAATCAATACTCAGTGATCGGGAGAGCAGAGCCGCATTGAGAAATGCACGCACAAAAGACAGGATGTACCAAACGAAGTCGTACAATTCCAAGAATATATTTTCAGCTTGACTTTTTTCCACACCTTAACTCTGCCTGGACTACTACTTTCATATCAACATGACGGCTCATCAAATCTGCCCTAGTGCAAAGGTGGCCCCAGGGCTAATGCATCGCGGCTCCTCTAAACCCCTAATTCACATTTCCTGCACCGCTTTTACAGAACTTACAACAGCTGTCTTATTAACCTTGTATTTGTTCATGAATGTTTTATCCCATTTAGAATTAAAACCCGTTGAAGGCAGAAACTGAAATGTTTCCATCTTTATTAACCTTAAAGTACTTTGTATTTATCAATAGTTGCTGGCGAAATAATTATGCTGACAAAGTGAGCTATAATGAAGGTTTATATAACATTCAATGTAAATCAATATATAAGAATAATTCTCTCCATTTGTACAATTCCAAATTGTAAAAAGTTATATAATAAAAGTAAAGGTAAAGCATAATCATATCACATCTGGGGTGTGCTTTTTGTGTGCATGCATGTGTGGGTTGGTATAAAAATAAACGTTATCCTTTCCAACCAATTAATAGACAACCAATTTTTTATCATTAATTTTGACAAATTCATGCTTTATCTGTAATCAGCTGTTTATTTGCCTAAAAATCAATTCAAGTAAAATCGACATTTTTTGAGTTCCTACAATGCAAGTTCCTACGCTGCATTGTGCCTTCTGAGCATCACAGAGAAGTAGAATACATTAACCTTGCCTTCAAGAGGGAACTTTCTGAGGAGTTAAGACAATAAGTAACACATTAGAAATAAAATATATTGTAACAGAATTTTTAAAACAATTATACCACAATTGAAGAGATTCACCAGGCAATACATGATTAATCATCTACTAAATTGTAGAGCCAGTCATTGCTTTAGAAATCTGGTGCAGGGCGGGCCACGTGGCTCAGCAGACAGAGTTCTCGCTGCCATGCCAGAGACCTGGGTTCGATTCCCGGTGCCTGCCCATGCAAAAAATAAATAAATAAATAAATAAAAGAAATCTGGTGCCGGGTGACCTCACTATAGGAGGTGGTAGAGGACGGGCTGCCACTTGAAGAGGTACATCTGTGTACTCAAAGAAAAGGGCAATTGAGGCAGGGGGGTCAGGAATGAGGGCAGCTGAAATCCAACCCCAGCTCCACTCACCAAGCTCTCTACTCTGAGACGGACCTGCTTCAGACTAAGGAGGAGCTTTTATATAATTCACATGAATACGTATGTGCCAGGAGGTCCTGGTCGAGTGGTGTTTTATGAGAGGTGTGAGGTTTGAGCACGGTCTTAGAGAACTAGTGTAATTTGCTATAATTTAGCAGATGAATAATAACAAAGGTATGTTTGCAGGCTGCTATTGAGGGGAGAATAAAGTGTTTAGAAGGGTATTTTGAAATAAGGAAAAGCATGGGGAGGATATTATACGGATACATGTTTACATAAGTAGCCTCACACTGCAGATTAAAGAATATAGAATTTATTTTATAGGTATCTAGAACCAATAAATGATTTTGGGTAGGTTACAAATACATTTAGTAATGGTTGTCTAATGCAGTATGTTGAATGAATTGGAGAAGTGAGAGACAGGAGTTATGGGATCCCAATGTAATCCCATTGTAATTGTTTATCTATAATGTGATAAGGGTCTGGTCTAGAGTAATGACAAATAGAACAGAAAGAAAAATGCAAGACAAAGGCAAGCAAAAATGCAAGATAAATGGCAGACTAAGAGAAATAGTAAAATCTGGAACATAGTTTTAATTCATGTTAAAGATATTTTTGTTAATTAATTTATTTTTTTAGTGTTGTTCCTTAATGGAGTGAAATAAAATTTCATCAGGCCTTTTGAAATCTTTGAAAAATTGCATTTACTTGAAACTAAAGTAACAAGGTTTCACAATGTCATATGATGGCTAAAAGCATGGCCTATGGCGCTAGACTTGCTGAGTTTGCATCACAGCGCAGCACCTACTAGTTATATGATCTTGGGGAAGTTACTTAATTTCTCTGTACCTCAGTTTCATGATATATAAAATGGGAACAATAATAGTAATACCCAAGAGAACTGTTGTGAAGAATGAACCAAAGCTTCACACATAGTGTTGTTGTTGAGAGGATTCTTATCATTTTTTGTGTTTTTCAGGCCACATCAGCCAAGGGCTAAGAAAATGGTCATAAAGCCCTGAAAACAGAATTTGTCTGACTCCATAACTGCCTATAATCAGTAATTTCAATCTCCCCCTCAAATACTTCTGGAAATCACCAGATAGCTCCCAATGGGGTGCACAACTCAGATGCACAATTCCCTCCCTATCTCAAAGACTCATAATAGTGTTGCCTCCCAGGCTTCACTGCTGCTGGTGGAAGCTCTGCCATCACTGCTGTCCATGCCTGTATACAGCACAATGCTCCCAAAGCTCAACATCGAGGACTGCAACAGGAAACCATTGACACTGTTCATTGTTAGTGCCACCACTGCCGAACCCACCTCTCCTACGACCTCGAACATGCCATTTTTTGGCCAGCACAACACTTCTTCCTTCACCAGTACAGTCAGCACTGAGGCTACAGATGTCATTGCTGCTTATACCTTGTGACTTTACTACCCCTCCGAGATAGATAAATTGCTCGTTTTACTTTTACTTTGTCTCTGTTTTCTATATTCCTCACCCTAAGCACTCAGGTTTAAGTCCTAGTAACCAGTCGGCTGTACACTTCACACGACAAGCACCATGTTGTACTCAGATTCTCCCCTCTCACTAGGAATGCACCCTGTACCCTTGAACCTCTTAAGAGCTCTTCCCTAAGAAGCTATTTTATTCTAGAAGGTCTGATTTCTAGCAGCCCTACCTCCAGAGATATGTCATAATATTGGTAAATACCAGATGGGCTCAAGTTGGGTTCTTTGTCCACTTGTTTTGTTTAAACAGAGAAAGCCTACCTTCCTAAAAAAAAAAAAGAAAGAAAAAGCAAATCCATAAAAACAAATATTAATGTGGGATGTTATGTTTTCCTATAATAGAAAACTAGGCTATGAGCATGAAAAAAAAATGGGTGCATTAGAGAAATAAAAGTAGTCAATATGATGCAATTTTGATCCTCTGACAATGACTGATCACAGGGGTGAAGTCAGATGGATGCTTGTCTCTGAGTGCATTGCAAAAATGTTCCCTCACACAGCTCGTAAAGCAATCAACAGGACCAGGGGCTATTCTGGACTTAGTCCAAGGCAATGAAAGTAGGTAAAATGAATACTGTAACGTGGAAGCTAATAAACCCCTAGGGGAAAGTTATGATAATATCACCAGATTGGAACACACTTCTGAGGAATATTTGTGAATGGTAATAGAAGTATAAAAATACTGGAAATGTGGAATGAGTTAAAAAAAAAAGTTGATTGGAATCAACCATCGTACACGATGATAGAAAGGTGTACAGTGCTGAGAAAGAACATATGACATTCTCTATCCTGATACTCAATTCTAATCATAGAAGTCAATGTAGTCTCATAAAAATGTAGTAATAGGAATCACAAAAAAAGTACTTATTTAAAAATACTATCAGCTTTGATATGGGATTAGATTCTGGAGATTAGCTTCAAAAATGTATTTAAAATGTTGCTTCAAATGAAGCAATATGGAATTGAAGAAAGAGCTGAGAATTTGGAGAATGGGCCTGAATTCATGATGCTAAGCAAGTCACTTCTCTCATTTCTTTGTCTATGCAGAGGGTACAGAAACACCAGCTTCGACAGAGCTGTTGTTCTCTGTCAGATCAGTCATGGGTAATTCCCCAGAATAGCATCTGGGGCTGGATACATGCTCAGTAAGTGTCACCTCCTCTCCCTTTATCCTCCTTCATTTCTATGGTCAACAGAGGGCCAGACATTAATTCTTCCCTCTCATTTTGTTCTACCACCAGGATAGTAATATCCCCATTGCTAGGTCAACTCTTAAAATCTGGTAGGGCCAATGGAAAAGATGGGAATTGTCGATTTAGCCTTGAGAGATCCCAAGAGAATAAAATATGCAAAGTAACTGCATTTTAGGAAGGGCTTTTCCCCCAGTCAGGGAATGTTGATCCAGTATAGGAAAACTCTAAAATACAAAATAAGTATGACATATTAGCAGTGGGCTGTCATTTCTTTCTCAGTGCATAACAAAGGCATTGCTGACATTAGACCAAATCATTTCTAGGTCTCCTTCAGCCCTTCTTCTTCTGCTGGCCAGTCTGACATGTTCTTACCAATCTGGCTCCCAGAGAACTGGGTCTGGTGAACCATGGCAGCCTCCTCGGGTCTGTACCACCTAAAAAGCAGACAGAACACCATGGATACACAGAGGTAAGTCTCCAATGCCACCACATTTGTACATTTTTAATGGCAGAGCTTTACCCAGGTTTACAAAAGGCTGTGTACAATGAAAGCAAGAGAAACTTAGAAGTCTGCTATTTTGACCAATATCAACTCATGAAATATTATCAGAAGGTAGTTTTATTTTGGTCTCCCCTTCCCCTTTAAAATGTTCACAATGGGGGATGCTATCCCCTAACACTAAACGCACTAGTCAGCAGGACCCTTCACTTTGTGTTCCCTGTTTAGTCATAAGTAGTTCCAGGTTTATTGTAGGTTCAAAACAGTCTCAAACCAGATGACCATCACTGGTAATAGTAAAAATTCTGAACTTGATTTAGAGTTAAAACTCCATCCCACCAGCAGGTCCAGTTTCAGGCGAGCTGCCTACTACCTGGAGGAAAAGCACTTGGCTTTTCTTTTTTTCCAGCCTAGCTCTTCAACTTTCCACCCTATGCTTTAGCCCTAGTTTCTAACCCCTTCTGGGTAGGAAGATGAAGAGTAAAGAGAGGAAAGGTGGCAAGGGATGTTTCTTCCATGAATCGATAAAATTAAAAGCTGACTTTATGCTATCTGGGCATGGAAAGTGTTTAAGCTGATACTTTCTTTCATGTAGGTTTTCATAGGTATGCTGATAATTCCCTTGCTGGTCTCCTCTAGCTGTTATAGGTCTGGTTTGCTCTTCCCGCTTTGCATCCCGTGTCCTGGCCTTCCCAACCTTTGCCCTTAGTTCTCTTCCAGGCCAACTTCTTTGTCAGGACAGAAAAGGGCTTCAGGCTTACATCAGGTTCTTCCCTGGTTCCTGGGTTTTCATCTTTCCAAACTATTGTCAGGGAAAGCAGTTACTTTCTGGATGCAGCAGTGACTCACCTCTGCTTAGTTGCCAAACCAACTTTCCAACCCATCTCTTCTGCTCTTCAGTTTCCTCAACTGTAGTCAGACTCAGTCCACCCAGGGCCCAAACTCAAAAGAGGACAGCAAGCTCTCCAAGCAATCCATGAAGTTCTTCCTTACTTTGCCTGAGTGAGGGCATGCATGTCCCCTGCCCTCCTCTGTGAGGGAAAGTCGACGCTCTCCATGCAGCTTTCCCAGAAAATTGGTCCTCAAAAATGCTCTCCCTTTCCAGTCTCTTAACACTTTTATATCCCCCATTTAGGTTAGTGTTCCCCTGGTGTCACTCCCTGAAGTTGTGAAACCAGTTTCTAACCTCCAGCTTTAAAAAATGTTCATTTTGATCCGGCACCTCACTTTGGTGTGCAACATCTATTAAATCATGAAACTTTGTCAAAACCTAAATTTAAACATCCCATTACATATACATGTCTTAAAAACAAACATTGTGGGTGAAGGAAAACATCTCCGGCTTTAATATTAGTAAAGTCTTGCATCAAGTTTATAACAGGCAGAGAAAGCTATTCTACTACCCCCTGAAATATTGAGGCTGCCATATGTTCATCCATTCATTCATTATTCATCAATATTCATTGAACAAATGATGACAAAGGCAAACAAAAAGGACCAGGGTTCCTGTTAAAGACCACATAATCTACCAAGAAGGCATCGGTCCCCATTTTCTTTTGCCCACCTTATTTTCTAATAGAAAATCTATTAAGCTCTTGTGTTCTTGGTTCAATGTTGAAAACTGACCACTTTTTTCAATGTTGACCTGTATAAGGCAATTATGTTAACATATATATGAAACAATTAGTTCTTGCCTAAACATACTGGACTATATGAAATAAGATTATTGCCTAAAGTCCTTGCCAAGGTTTTGTGTTATTGAAACCTGAAAGTTCACTTAATCAGAAATACTTCTTGGTAGAGCAACATGGGTCAGTAGGTGAAGCAATGGCATGGAAAGGACTCTGGGAACATGAATTTTAATTTGGTTCTGCCACTGACTGTGACCTTGATCAAGCCACCAGCTTTGTATCTCAGTTTCCCTGCTATAAACACAAGAGGGACCTTATAATACAAATGTTATAAGTGTTGTTGTGTCCAGTTTCTTTACACTTAGAGAAGACAAATTAACACAACAATATGCATTTTGTGGATATTGAAACTGAGCTACAGAAGAATGAGAGGATGTTTTCTGATTCTTATAGTGGATGAGAAGCCATCCATAAGTTGGAACCGAGGCTCTGTACCTTCCCAATCTCTTATCATGGTAGTATTCTTGGCAGTGTTAAAAATGTATTCAGGTTGTTGTGGTTCAATTTCCATCTCCTTCCCTTATCACTGTTAAAGACTCTATCTTTCCCATCCTGCACTGAAAGAAATGTATAAGCTTTCTCTTGAAGCCATATATATATATATATATATGTATATATATATATACATATTTTTAGGTGCATGGTCCGGGAATCGAACCCAGGTCTCCCTCATGGAAGGCGAGCATTCTACCACTGAACCACCCATGCACCCCTAAAGCCATATCTATATATTTTGCCATGTGATTTAAGGATGACACAGCCAAATGAAACAAAACCTGTTTTGAGATCCTGCTATGAGCCAGACACTGTCATAGGCACTAGTTGTACAAAACAATACAGTCAAGCATGGCTCACAGTCATCAGGTCTTACTCTACACCAAGTGCTTTGTGTGGATTCTTCTTTTTATTCTCAAAGCAACCCCTATGCAATAGCAAACAGCCATTTTACAGATGATAAAACTAAGGCTTAGAGAGGGTAAGCCTCTTTTTCCTTATCATATAGCTAGTAAGTGGAGGAAGAGGAAGTTTTACCCAGACCTCCACCTCCAGAGTCCATATCCTGAATCACTAACTTACTCTGCCTTCAAAGATGACTAAGATTAGATAGAACCTCCTGTAAAGAGGTTCACGGGTGAATGGAAGAGAAAGATTCATAAACAACTGCTTTGGAAGTACAGAGAAAAGTGCAATTAAATCTGTTTCAGTGCTAGAGCAAATGGATGTTTGAGAAAGTGCCACAAAACTTGAAGGGAGGAAATGAGGGTGTTAGAGATGAGCATTCCAGAAGAAACAGTATGGGACAATTGTACAGTAAATCTGTAGGGTATATTGGGGAAGGAATTCTGAGTAGCAGAGTGTGGCTTGAGCATGATACAATTGTCTCCTTCCTTCCTGGGCCTCCGTCCACTCTTAGGCCTTTCAATGGCTCCACAGAACTTGAACATAGCCTTTCCACTATTTTGCCCCCCTGTCTACAGCCCATGGGGTTAGGAGACTCTATGATTATCAAGATACTGCTAAATCATATCAAGCACTGAGAAAGCGTCCACACCACCAGGTCACTGTATGTCCCCTATGTGAAAGCATAAAATTCTCAGTCTGACACAATCTATAGAAGAATGACTTTTTGTCTATTTGTAACACTAACCACAGAATGATGGTGGCTTTTAGGACAATGGCCTCCCTGTCCACCCTGCATCTAAGTTGCATCCCGTACTCCATGTGACACCAACATATAGGCAATGCAAATGAACTGGGGTTAGAAATGGGTGTGAATAATAGTGGCTGATGATCAAGAGGCAGAGGGAGTAAGCATCAAGAATCAAAATGCAAGCTTATATGGCAGAAAGAGAGAAAAATCCATTTGAAGTATTTATCAAGGACCTATCATAATCCAGACTTAATACCAGGCTAGAAAACAAAGATCCTGTTCTGTGTGTAATGATATCTTAATATTTTGAACAAAATGCTGTTGAAACCCAATGTAGAGGGGAAGAAAACGTATTCTCTTTTTCCTTTTAATTGCATCCATCAGTTTCTGTTTCAAAAGTCTTCCTCCTGTGGTTTTTCATTGCATAGCAACTCATGGGGAGTACTGAAAATAGAAATTAAATTAAAATGCATTCTAGAACATTCCACAGTTGAGTACATAGGGTTTAAGTCCTGCTACATATGTGTTCCAAAAAACAAAAGAAAGCCTTGCTAACTTGTTTTCCAAGGAGCTCATTTTCATAGTGACAACAGTAACCTTTTACCCCGTGGTGTACCACACTTAGAACAAGACAAAGAAGGATTTAGATTTACTTCATTGAACATCCTGTCTCCTGGTGTTTCGATCCATGTTACTATATGGATATCTCTAAAAGTAAGCTTAGGCATATTTTCTGTAGGAATTTAAAATTTATTTCCTCATGGGCTTTTGTTATTGCTGCTTATCAGACCTAATAAGCAAAATAATCAAAGGATTTATTGGAAGAAGATCAAGTTATTCTGTTAAAAAAATATCTACTGGAATAGCCAAGTTGTTTACTCTGTAAAATTTAATATTTGCATTCATAAAGGGAAAATTGGTTGAGTAAATTTCTGAATACAAAATCCAAGTCTGAAATAGTGAAAATAATAATTCTAATGTCTACAACCAACAATTTTTTTTTTTTTTTTTTTTTTTTCTTTTGCTTGGGCTGTCACCGGGAATTGAACCTTGGTCTCCGGCATGGCAGGTGAGAACTCTGCCTGCTGAGCCACCGTGGTCCGCCCTACAACCAACAATTTTACATCTAATACTTATAGATGTTGAGTATTTTGGACTCTGAGATAAGTATTGTCATTCTCATTTTACAACTGAAGAAACAATCCCTTTGAGAAGTTAAGAACTTCATGTAGGCTTCTCCTCCTTTAGAAAATGCTCAGGCTCGCCCCCTTGGAGCATGTACTTTTGCTGTGCATTAGTTTTGGGCTGTTAAAAAAGAAAAAAAAAAAGAAAAGAAAAACCTTACGCAGCTAATAAGTAGCAGAATGTAGACCGAAACTCAAATCTACACATGCTAAAGACCGGGCTTTAGTGCTATATTTTTGTGCCTAAAATTGAAGCAGGAGATTTAGCCCTAAAGAATATATAAACTCAGAAACCCAGATTAAGAAAGTACCTTCCAAGTACCATATTTAATGTTTTCACAAATTCTCTGCCCTTTCTTTCATGTGACCCAAAACATGCCCACTTGTGGGCAGACATTTCTGTCCCTGAGGCCAGCTCTGCCCTTTGTTCAGAGACATGGGAAGGGTTGGGAGCCACAAGCCAAAGGAGTTTTCACTCAGCATCAAACTCTGCTCTCTATCTACAGCCTGGGCCAGTTATTCATATCTTTTGAGTGACTTATAATCCTTTGTTGTTAAGGGATTGTGACCTGGACTCCTGACCCCATGTTGCTTAAAACTTCTTTTCACTCCCCTGACCTTGTGTGTTCCAGAATTCTAACCTCAGTATCTGATCCCTGATGCCTGTTTCCTGGACTCTGGACCTCTTATTTGCTAGTTTCTCCCTCAGCTGACCCCTCTGGAATTAATCAATGATCCACCTGCTGGCATCCTTTGTGCAAATCAAACTCCCAGTCCTGGCTGTTCTGGCTTCATCTCTGGCCCATTGTCTCCTAAGCCCTGTTAGAACAGGCTTTGAAGAAATGGTCTGATTTTCAAAGATATAACATCAGTTCAATGCTTTATAAAATATATGCCTTGAAAATAAGCATACTGAAAAACCTCAAAACTCAAACTATTGACATGTTGCTCACATGTCAACAAAACATGGCACCAGTCACAGGGCAAAAGAAGAAGGTGAGCAGGAGGGAACACAGAAATCAAGGAACCACTTGAATTGCATGAATTTTTGAAAACATAATTATCTGTCTATCTCTCCTAGCAATTATAATCTCCTTGAAAATAACGACTTGAATTCCACTCCTTTTTAGATCTCACACAATGTTTGGCATATTGCCTGGTACCAGTTAGCCCTCATAAATGTTTATTGAATTAATTAATTAATTGGCTTACTGTTTAATACATTGGCTAAAAGCAGCCTTTGAACTTTGGATCCTCTAAAACTATCTCTTTTGCACCTCCACAAACAAGTAAATAATGTATGTCAATAACCCTCTATGTTGATTTACTTTCCTTATGCTCTCCAGATTTCAGAAGCCAAAAAAGGACTGAAATTGTCTCATCTTACACTATCTACACTCCTGAAAAGAAAGGAAAACTAAATAATAAAGAGAGGCAAAGAGAATAACACTAGTCCATGTTGTTTAGGCCCATTTTTAACCAAAAAAAAAAAAAAAAATCTTTCAAGGTGTATCTGGAAGGATTAAAATGAAGAGAGAACAAAATATTCTAGATTTAACACATTTGGCGACGTATGAAAAATAACTCTGGGATTTTGAAAAGGATGAGGGTGGCTCCGAGGTTTTCAAAATGGAAACCTTCCCTTCCGCATGAAGAGTAGCACGGCACAACTGAACAAAAAGCCAAGGGGCCATGTTTCTGTCCTGAGGTCCCCACGTGTTTGCATTAGTGAGGTAAGCAGCTCAGAGGAGGGGACTTAAAAGAAGACTTAGTATTGTTCGTGGAGTCTTTCAAGCATAGTAAGGGTGGAATTCCATCTGTTCAGTTCAGTTCGGTTCAGTGAGCTGGTTCACTTTTAATGGTTCACTGAGTTGTGACACCTAGTAGAAATTACAACCAATGTTTTAAAAAAATCTTTTATGCTATCACTTATTGAACTGTGTGTCATGATTAAAGTTTTCAGCTCCTTGTATTTCTGATCTGTTTTCAGGGCATCTCTTCCCTGATAATGGTAAAATAATAATATTAAAAATGCCACTAGAAAGGAGGAGTCTATTTGTTGCACTCTGTTTTGCATGCTAATTTAATTTGTGCTTGATTTCAGACAAACACAGGAAGTTACGAAGCTTTCACTCTGGGTTTGCATTTACTTTAGCCTCCTAGCCATGAGCCCTTTAGAAAGAGTTATGAATGCTCACAGTCTTTGCAATAGCTTAGCAGATATTCTACCTTGGGAAACAGGTAGAATTCCACTCTACTTGCTTGAATGACTTGCTGAACAATACCTAGTTATTAAGTTTTTCAGTAGTGAGAAGGTGATGGGGGAGGGTGCTCCATCTGATATCTGCTCAGTGGCGTCTTAGAAAAAGTCTGTGTGCTTGCATGGACCTTTGCAGGAGGCCAAGTACTGAACAGCAATGATTATGATCTCAGGTAGATCATCATTTCCATTTACCTAGAGGAGAAGAATTAAAGTGGTGTAATGCTAGAATGATGCAAAGTGATGGATGGTTATTTGACGTGCATTTTGCAAACAGCACACTGTGCATGATGAAGGAGAACCCTTGACTGAGGTCAAGAAATAACAGAAGACATTCTCACTACACTCTGAGTAACCCACCCCAGAAGTGCCAGACCTACTTCTCACAGGGTGAAGCTAGCATACAACATATTGGAGGAACAAAATGAAGAAGAATGCTTAAGGCATATTTCCACTGCATGCAATGGAAATCTGAAAAGAATGAAAGTAAATCTCTAAAGCAGAGATCTAAGAGAGAGGGAAATGCAGAAAGGCTGACCCTCTTAGGCACCAAGTCTAATTGATTAGGCCTTCATCATAGTGTGCCATTGATGCTTTTTGTCAATCAGGCATCATATGCTCCAGTTCACTCCAAAAAGTAGCTCCAGCATTTTCATCTGATCATTCCTCAACAAGGGAGAAGGATGTAGCACAAAATAAATGACCTATCCCTGGGTCTCCACAATAAAGAGATTTCCCCTTGGAATATCATCTCATAAAACATAAGGAACCTGGTATATTTTGCTGACAAAAAGCAGGGAGAACCCAAAGTAGCTCATATAGGTAATAATTGTGCCAATTTTTATTTCCCATTAATCTTTGGGATTTATTTTAATCTGTGACTCAGTTTACCACAATACCGATCCCAAGACTCTGTTCCTTTGTCCCATGACTTTGTTTTCCTTCAACATGACCGAAGTTACCAATACCACTATGTCAAAGCAGGTATGAGAAACAAATGTTCAATGCAAAGAAATAATTTCATGTGTGCTTTGCTTTCTAAGGTCTACTCATAATTCTGGTGAAATTCCTTCCTCTAGATTTTTTGGCTATTGGTCTTTGAATGCTTTGGCCTTGGTTGTGTCCATTTGCATTTGTCTCAGACTCTAACACTCTTGACTATACACATCTTCCATTGCAGCAACTGGATGCTAATTTTCAGCAGGTAGTAAGATCAGTCGACAGAGTGACCTCCGTTCATATTTAGAGCATTTGATAGTCTTGGTCCTAACTCCTTTCAGCTTATTTTGTCCTTTAATAACCTCTTTCCTTTCCAAAGTTCTTCATTTGAGCAGCAAACTCTGTTGATCAAATTAGTTTTTATCAGGGGAAAACTAGGTGACCTGGGAAGAAGCTAACAGACAAACACTCCCTTTTTATGCATACAATTTCTTCTTTTTAAAATAGGAAATTTATCAAATATTTTTCATGTTAATTACCCTAACAAAGAGTAAGTACCAGCAAAAAATACTGTAATTAGGCCTTAATTTTTATTCAAATTCAAAACAAAAGGAACTCTCTAGAAATGAATATAGACATGAAATAGGAAAAAATCGACAGTATACTAAAAATAAATTAATAAGATGTCTCTGAAGACTCTCTGGAAAGTACAGATCAGCTATTTCTGTGTCTGTGGGTTAAATTTTTGTTTGAAACTGTTTCAGAAGCTAACCTGGGTGGCGTTTAGAATATCACAGCATGATTAAAGATTGCTGGCACACTTTACAAAAAGAAAAGAAAAAAGAGGAAGGTCGGGCTTCACCAACTTCTTGGAATTTCTGGAAGACACAACTGACCGTGAAAACCAGAAGAATAGAATGAACACCCTATTCTTTGATTTTTTTTTCAAAGAAGGCTTTCGATAGTATTCTGTGTTAGCTATATGAGGTTTTAAAACAGGTAAACTCATAAAGGCATGAGGAAGAGGTTGGAAATGGCCAGTTGTTTCCTGAAGTATGTGACTATTTGCCCATTTGAAACATGATAAATGTTACCTTTTTTACATGTGTAAAAATAAAATAGAAAAAGAAACCAGGCATTTATTGGACACCTACTGTGTTCCAGGCATGTCACACACTTGCTCGCATTGAATCTTCACTCAACCTTGTGAGGTAGATATGATGGTCCTCATTTACTAGATGAGGAGGTTGATGCTCCACGAGATTAAGTAGACTGCCTCAAGTCAACCAGCTGGTAAGTGAGCAGGGAAACAGGGATTCAAACTCTGGTCTAGCTGGCATCACCCTTGTGCTCTTGCCACTATACCACATAGGCTTCTGGGGAAACTAACCAAAATCTCTCCGGCCCTCGCATCCTTCGGTTCTCCTTCCCTACAAAGAGGGGGATCTGCTACCAAAACATCTTGAAATTGCTGCCTTCCAGGCTCTCCTTTTCTATCTCTATGAAACAGACATTGGATTTCTCAAATTCACATTTGAGTGTAAATGCTCTCTTACCACTTAGGAGGTGTCAGGATTTCCCCAGGCCTTCAGCCTTAAACTGAAAAGATTATGCTCTAAGGGGAAATTCTGGCATCTGCGGGGAATGAAGGGAAGAGAGAATTTCCTTTATGGTGACCTCCTTCTTACTCTGCACAAGGCCTCCTCTTGCATGTATACCTTTAAATATGAGTGTGTGCAGTGCACCATGCAGAGTTCAGCAACATCTTTTGGCTAACTAGCTGACATTTTGGTGCTTAATAAAAATGGACAGAGCCTGGGGGAGGCAATTACAATAAGGGTACTGAGCTAGAAACTCTCTGGGAAAGAAGAGGACAAACAAAAGAATAAAGTGACTGGAGTTGAAGGAAAAGTGTAACAGGTGAGCTCTAGTAATGATTATATTAGTTCATATCATAAGCATTGTCCCTACAGCCATATGATGCTTTTTAATGTTTTAATGTCCATACCCCTCAGGTAGTAAATTTTAGACATTATATTTAGTGCATTTAGTAGTGTATATACACACACACGCCCCACATCTCCAAAAGGCAGTTCAATATTTAAGTTCAGAATTTATAAACATTTTTAAATTATAATTATTTGCCTCTGGGTTTTCTTTTAATTATCCCTTGAGATAACTTTTTTACATCCTAAGGTATCACAAAATCAAAGTACCTTATGCTCCAGTGCTAGAGTATTTTGGCCTTCAGAGAATAAACTCCCTGAGGAGTTTACAAGAGAAACTTGCTTGTTAGAAGAAGTCATTTCCTATAAATTTGCAGGAAGTCCATCAGCAGTCACCACCACCACCCCGCAGGGATCCTCAGTGATATTCAGCATGGCAGTTTTAACCCTGCCCTTTCATACTCAAACATGGCAAGATTGTTGTGGTCTCCCAATGAGAGTGTGATTGAGAGACCAACATGTTCTTAGCATGTTATACTTCACACTAATAGTTTACACACCTTTTGACTAAGAATACTTTATACTCTTAAAAGGTACTGAGCACTTCGAAAAGATTTTAGTTAAATGGATTAAGCCTATTGATCGTTATCTTATTAAAAATGAAAATCAGACATTTCAAAATATTTATTTATTCTTTTTTTTTTTCATGGGCAGGCACTGGGAATCAAACCTGGGTCTCCAGCATGGCAGGTGAGAATTCTGCCACTGAGCCACCATGGCCTTCCCTATTTATTTATTCTTTTAATTAAAAAAATAGACCCATTACATTTTTATGAAAAGTAACTATGTTATCTGAAATCAATCAAAAGCTGGTAGGAATTGTGGCATTGTTTTTCATTTTTGCAAATCATTTTAATGTCTGGTTTAATAGAAGACAGCTGAATACTCATATCTGCTTCTGCGTTCACTCTGTCACAATATGTTGCATTGGTTGAAGCACATGAAGGAAATCAAGATGCAATAGTCATGTACTTAGGAAGGAAAGGAGTATTTTAGTAGCCAGTTCAGATGATTTTCAACATTCTTTTTTTTTTTAATTTGCATATAGGCAGGAGGCACCAGGGATCGAACTCCAGACCTCCAGCACGGCAGGTCAGAGCTCTGCCTGCTGAGCCACGGCAACCGCCCTCAACATTCTTTTTTGATACTATACCAAAAGTCAACAAGTCGTAGTTTATTAAAGATTAGTTGCATTGTGTAATATGAAATACTAATTAACTTTTGTACTGTTACAATTGAAATTATTTAATTAATTATTTATCCATGCATGACTTGGTATCATAAAGCTTTGGTATTTGGAAAATTCTGATTCACTGCATTATACAAAGCTTCTAAGTGTTGATACATTTCATTATATGATATAAAAAACTATCATTAGTTGATAGTATTTAAAAATATTTAAGTCAAATTAATGATGATGAATACAGTCTTTCCAAAATCTTCATTTTTCACTGGAAATCTCAAATTTTGTCATTGGATAAATACTTTCAGTTGTTCTCTCTGAAGTGACAGATTTATTTCATTCATTGTAAAGAAAATTTCTGCCAAATACCCAAGTCTCAATAATGTCTGTCAGTAATTCTTTCAATTAAAATAGTGGTCCATGAAAAAGTGGCTAATTTAGCTTGCAACTCAAACGATTGCACAAATGCTTTTCCTCAGGACAACCAATATACTTTGGTGTAAAGTATTCCTATTTTGTCATGCAGAATATTAAAAAAGTAGGCACCCAATGTTCAGATTTAATCAAAGTAATAAGTTTTATCGCTTCATCAAACTCTTAAATAAAATTGGCAATTGTCTTAAACTTACAATGCATAGCACTGAGAAATACAGTTACCACTAAGCAATTTGGTGCCACTGCCTTGGCACCAGCAGTTTAACTCCAATTGCTTTTCTACCATCAGTACAACTGTCAATACAGTAAAAAAAAAAAAAAAAAAAAAAGGCAAATAACATCTTTCTATTACTATAAAAATAGTTTTGACCTCATGGACCCCCAGAAAGAATTTCAGGTACCACCAGGGGTCTATGGACTAATCTAAATAATCTCTTGTGCCTACAGCTAAAGAATATTTAAGGATTTTACAACTATAAGAAGCTCTGCATCCTAACCTTAATGCCTTCTCTGGCTAGTTTTTCTGCGGTTTGTTAGAAACTGTGCATGCAGTATATGTGCTTTCATGAAGGTCCCTCAAGGTGAGGGTATTTTAGTTGTGTTTGCCTGCTGGCTATGTTCACTTGCTTGATTTTAGCTCTGTGTTCAATTAGTACTCAGGTTCTTATCAATATCTGTCTTCTCAGGTCCTACAGATTTGGATTGCTGAACTTTTCCAGTACAGAGTCTGTGTCCTATTCATATTCAGAATCCCAGCATATGACAATAAGTCTTCAGGAAAGGTTGGGATTCGATGAATCAAGGGATACTAAGGTAATTGTCTTCCAACATGATATTAGTTCGGCCTTATTTTATTATTGATTCTTTAGTGTAAATGGTAAATGGGGGCATAGAATTTAGCCAAGAACCTATGGCAGCGTCCTTTTTGGACGTCATTGCTTACTTGCTTTGTCATCTTTATTTTTTTCCAAAAAACTCAGTGCCACATTCATGTGGCTAAGGAATGTTCAGGCTGCCTCAACGTGCCTTTCTAGATCCTTTACTTTTACCATACAATAATTTAGCAGCAGCTTTATTTTGAATTGCTAAGGAACCGTGTCTGAGTTTTCCCCATGCAAGCTGGTAGAGGATATTTCCTCAGGTTTTGTGTGAGTCTTTAGCTACACTGACCGAATAAAGTCTTGCAACCAGACTGTTTTGAATTTGCACAAATGCATCTTTAGAAAGAGTGTGGTATCCCAACTATAATTGTGTTTCACTCTGTTTCTGACAAAAACTAAAAATCCCTTTACATTTTACAAATTATTTCATATGCATTCTCACTTTCTCTCATAAGAAGAAGGGTAATTATGTATCGAAGACTACCTGTTTACCAGTCACTAGGCTAGATGATCAGCACATATAACTCTTTTTGATACTCACAAGAACTTTATGAGGCAGGTATTATCATTCCCAATCTATAAAGGAGGAAACTGAAGCTAAGGGGAATAAATAATTTGGTCCTTTAACTAGTAAATTATTGAGGTAGAACTTGAGCCCAGTTTTCTAGCTCCAAAGTTTGAATCTCTTCCACTAAAGCTCACTCCTGAAAATTTAATTTTAAGTTATTGTTATTGAAAATATTCCAAATTCTTTATCAGAAGTTTGCCTCAAAACACTGTGGTTTGAGATTTACTGTTTTTAGAAAGCTTACTAAAAGATTAAGGGTCAATATTGACATTAGCTTTTTAAGAGTCTCAAAGCTAAGGTTCTATTTGGGTAAGATGGAAATCCTGAAATATTAGTAAAAGTATTTAGTTAATGCCTTCAATAAACTTACCATTTAGCTAGGTGCTAGTTTGGATTTTTTTTTAGAGAGATTTTTTGCTTTGTTTTATTTTCCTCTACCTTTCAGAGATGGTTTTTAATTCTTTGTATAACCTTTTTGTTTCTACTGGAGCAAATACTATGCAATGGATTGGCTTAAACAACAAGAATTTATTGGCTTACAGTTTCAAAGCTAGAAGAAGCTCAAAATCAAAGTATCATCAAGACAATGCTTTCTCCCAGAAAACTGAGGCATACTGGGGCTGGCTGATGACAATCCTTGGCCCTTGGCTTTCTGTCACATGGCAATGCACACGGCAGCCTTTCCTTTCAGGTTCCATTGACATTCAGCTTCTGCTGCTGTCTCTATAGCTCACTCTCTGTCTGACTTTCACTCTGCTTATATAAACTCCAATAATCTATATTAAAGCCTAGCCTGATTCATTTGGGCTACACATTAACTGAAGTAGCATCTTGAAGACATTTTATTTATAATGGTTCCACACCCATAGGAATAGATTAAGCTTAAGAATATGTTTTTCTGGGGTGCATAGCTCCAAACCACCACAGTGAGAGTCATTTAAATCAATGCCTGGATGTTATATTTATGGTCTTGAAAAATTATATTCTCACATCTAATAATATTTAGTAGTAATATAGATAGAATTCAGCCTCATGAGTGTGACCCAATAGGTATCTTAGATTCATACTTTGTGTTAAGATGAAGCCAATAAGTCAATTTCCTCAGGGCAGCTCTAAGTCAGTGACTGTTAACCTCTTTTTCTTGGTGTCAGATTTATAGTTAGGATATTGAAACATATTTCATAAAATTCTTTCTCCATGCAAATGGATTTGGCTTATAAAACTCTATAGAGCCTTTCTCCCCAACCCAATTCATTAGCAAATCACACTTAAATGCCATTCATTTAAGTGTCCACTCATTCAATAATATTTACTTTACCAAATATAGTTCCTAATGCCAGAGACCCAGAGATACTGAGAACAAAGAAAAAGAATAAGACATGGCTCTGTTACCACCTTGAGTTTATTATTCTCCCCAGGCAATTAAATTGTATTGACTCAGATGGTACAACTGATTTGAATCAGTTGCATAAACAAGTGAGATATTTTATGTGTCAGCACTTTGAAGACTGAAAAAATGCTATACATTTTAGGTATTTTTGTTATTGCTATTTGAGCACAAGTTGAGTCACCTAATGCCTAGCCCAGTTATCTGTAGATTGAAGATAGATAAGATAAAAGTAATTGAATTAACACTGTTAATGCAATAGCCAACATAAAGGAATCTTTCCAAGATTTCATTTGTGTGGAAACCTTGAGGAATATTAATCTTTAGGTATTCTTGGTGATTTGATTTGAAAATGTTATTAGATGAGCTCTAGAACAAAAGTTCTCAAACTTGAGCAAGCATTAGAATCACCTAGGGGGCTTGTTAAACCACAAATTGCTGGGCCCCGCCTCCAGCAGAAGTCCTCAGGTAATACCAATCCTGCTGGTCTAGGGGCCACACATTGACAATCCTGCTGAAAAGAACCAAGCTAATATTAGATGCTATTATATAAATGATAATAAATTACTTAGGCAAGTGATTCTGTAGTCATCCCACTAATCAATGTATCCGTAAAGGTATTCATATTAAAGCTTGTAACAGCAATTTTAGCAGAATGAGGAAGAAAAAAAAGGGGGGGGAAGCTCTAAAAACTTCAATAACCAAGCAAATTATCAGTGATGGAAATGGAGAATCTCCCTATGCTTGCTGTATTTGCATTTCCTCTTATAAGAGTCATGACAGTAAGAATTGAAGGTGTGATCCCTACACAAAGACAATGACTTGATAGCATCATATTTGGAAACAGAAGAGTTGAAATAGCTGTGGCAGGAAAGAAGTACCATCTTTATTCCTTCAGAGAAAAAGACACTTTAAGTAAGCTCAGAGTGTGGTTAAGACACTGCATTTCATCCATATGTAACAGTGTAGCCTTAAGTCTGATAAAGGTTAAGTTCACGGAGCATGGAGGGCACCACTAAATGATCAATTGCTTTAATGGGCAATCTAGATTCTTGCATGCACAGCTGTCCTTGGAGCTACCACCCTCCATAGAACCCCCTTGACAAGGTGGCCACCACAAACCTATCTCCTTTCTGTGGACAGCAGCCAGAGGTACACATACCCTCCTGAAATTCTAAGCAAGACTAAGCAGGAGCGTTCTTCTGACACCTGAGGCCACAGGAATGTAACAAAATCACTATTAGTATTCAAACATAACTTTTGTCCTCACAGTTGATAACACTTTGGAAAAGCTGGAGTCATCTGAAGTGGGAGGATTTAGCATGAAGTGAGAATGCACACCTTCCTCCAGAATTGTGGTCTTTACCAGTTAGTAATCTCATTCTCTGTGAATTACAGTGACTTCCCCCCGCCCAGAAATGGATTAAACACAGAAGGTTTTATTTTATTCTCTCATGTAAAAGAGGTGCAAGAGGAGACAGTCCAGAACTGGTGTGGCAGTTTCATGAGATCATCAAAGACCCAGGCCCCTTTAAACTCTGTAGCCCACCAATCTCAACCTTCAGCCTTGTCCTTGTGGACCAGGATAGGCTTCTGAGGCTCCAGCTAACATAGGCACATTATAGGCAGCAGAACGGAGAAAGGGGAAAGGGCATGTTTCCACCCTTTAAGGAGACATAAGTTCCACACAAAAGCCCCTCTTGCATTTAGCGTCTAGCATAAGGCAAATGCTACGTGGGCAGCAAGGAATGGTAAAAATCAGGGTTCCATTACTAAACAGAAAGAGGGATATGATTGTTGAGTAAGCAAATAGTGACCTCTGCCATCAGGTCCAAGAAAACAGAAATTCTTACTTTCAACCATAGAAAATGGTGAAGAACAGGACATCAAAACACACCATCATTGCAGCCATGCGGCTCAACTTCTGAGCAAATGGAAACCACTTGCAGTGTTGGTCGAAGTTCATAATCCTGGCTTCCACCCCATCCCCATCCCCCACCAAGACTTTACCTCTGCACTCCTAGACAGTTATTGTGATTGCGGTGGTCCAAGGACCACACTTTGAGAAACACTGCTTTACAAGTATCATTACCATTTGTCAGCCACCATCTGCTGCTGCTGCCTTTGATGTTACTGATCATCCCTGATGACAAATTCTGCTCTGGTTCCTTTTTAACTTTTTTATTCTACTAATTAGATCTCGCAAAATGTTTGTTCCATCCATGCAGCAAAATTGGAATGATAATGACAGATAGATTTAACAATGCAGTAAGTCCCTCCTTGAAGGCAGTCAGCAGTGCTCTTCCCCAGTAGGCATTAACCGGCTCCACCGTGAAGCGGCAAGTCCATGCCATTTAGTGACTCTGATGGCCAGGGTCGGGCACATCGGTCAGTCTAACAGTCCATGATTAATAACCAATTGGAATCTCTGGAGCTTTATTCCCCAGCCCCTGCTCTGCCTCCTCTTTAACACTCAGGTAAATGTCAAAAATGGACGTAGGGATTACAGCTGACAGGGGTAAATGCCTTCGTGTTGTCCTCCAAAGGTTAAGGTTTCCCAGATTCAGTTGGAAGCCCCAATCTCCAATAACCATCAATCCACTCTACACTGGTAGGAGTGAGCATATTTATGACTGCAGTCACTAAAGGGTGAAATAAAGATTAGTTTTTAGTTAGGAACGCAAAGCTTTTGAGATCAATACAAACTCACTGCTGAAATCAATCTAAAGTTTGGAATTTTTAAGTAAAGATTTACTGGGCTTCATTGTACAGTTAAATTTTCCAAAAGGAAAATAAGCTCAGAAAGGTAACAAAGTAATCAAATTGAGTACATACTAGCCAGTTTGTAAACTGACCCTGGTTATGCGCTTAGCAAATAAGTGTGTGAAGCCATAAAAATGCCCGTAATGTGGACTGTAAATCTGCCAATAAACAGGTAAAACAAAAATACACATATAGATTTGCATGATGAAAATATTAGCAGCTACATTTGCCTATTTGAAAACATAAATAATCAACAGACATTAATAATGAAGTTATTTGTGCGTTTCTCTATTACTGTGCATATTAAGTGTTTCAATTATTTCTACTTAGTTAGATAATAGATAAATGTATACCCATATTTTATGAAAGCTTTCAAAAAGAATATAGAATTGTTCTTGAAAACAAAAGCTACTGTTTGGATGAAAGAGCAAGTCGACTGGAAATACATAGCTTGTTATACTCCTCTGCTGCTCATGTTTGATGCATGTATACAATCTATTATGCAATTTCTGGAGATTTGACAAAGTAATTGTCTGGCAAACCATAGATTTAATGATTTTTTTTTCTGTTTCATATGAAAAGATTGTAGGTACTTTAGAAAAATGGCTTAATAGATCAGAGTCTATAACCACTCTTTGGCTTGTTATATATCTGTGTACTTAGTATGAAGACCCGATTTTCTGAGTGTCATTCCATGTAGTAAATTCATTCTCTTTGGCAGAGTAAGTGCATGAAAGCTATAACTTCAGAAATTATTTAAGCTACCCTTGGGTCCTTATAGTGGAACTGCATATTTTCCTAGTAGGGTATGTAGGAGAGAAAACACGAGAATACCTCTAATGTATAGAGGATGCTGGATGACAAGCACAGCTTCCAGTTAATTCCGGACTAGGCTGTTGTGATAACATGTTGGTTTTATCTGCAATTGTTAGAGGGTAGAATCATCAACTACCCTGGAGGTGACTGCAATTCAGATTCATTTGCCACCATTTGCAATTTGGATGCCCAGAGATGGATTCCTAAAGTCCATTCACCTAAAGCATGTTCTTGCTATTCACTCCTTGCTTCAGGGAAGAATGGAACAGGAATTTGGATTCTGGGGATTGATGTTGTCCTGTTTGTATTATTTAGAGGGCAAAAGTAAATTTTTTTGGTTGTTTAATGTGAACATCTGCCACCTGAGCCACCCTCTTGGGAAATAAACAAAAAGTTACTGAACAACCATCAGTATATATTCCTAAATAGCAGAATCCACATAGGTAACAGGAGACAGATAATATTTCTTGCTCAACTAAAGCTATTCCATAGATCCTAAGACAGTATTTTGACAGATCATTTTCTCCAAGAATGGGTAAATTACAAATAACACAAAAGCAGTGATTACATGTATAATATATATATATACACATTTGTAGATGTGAATGCATGTAAACATGTACATACATGGCTATACAAACACACACACACATATGCACAAATCAAGTCATCATGTCTATATGCAAACATAAAGAACTTTTCAACTTAAATCAACGAGGGGCAAAGTCAAATTCGAATACAGCAATCTTGACTACACTTAAAATGTCTTATTTTTGTAAATTTTATACATTGCTAGGACCTCTCCCAGAGCCTTAGAAGGGGCTCATGCAAGCAAGGGGCCCTGAAGGTTAAATTTCCTTAGATTCCCAGTGTAAGAACTCCTCTGAGGACAGAGGCTCACTGAATTGGGAGGTGGTTTATTTGTGGCTCCTTGTAGCTAACTTGGGAGGCCGAATGTCTCTGCTTAGTTCAAGAGAACTTAGGAGGGCTCTGCATTATGAAGTGGGAGCCCCCGTCCCACATAGCAATCAGTATTTCAAGGAAACAGAGCTGCAGAATTTGAACTTTAGAGCTGGAAAGGACATTAGAAACCACACAATCTCCCTTCTTACCCCAAAGATGATTAAACTGAAATTCAAAGAAGGTTAATGTGGTGACAGATTTATTTCTCAGTTCCCTTGTGAATCAATTGTTTGGCATTTGCTAAACTGGTATTGAGTGTTTTCCATGAACAAAGCATACTCTCACAGAATCTTCATAAGAAGCTTTTGAGACAAATGAACCCTGTTTTGCCTATAAGAAAACTAGATCTCTGAGAGATAGCCTTTTGCCTAATTTCATATAATTAGTCAATGATAACGTTTGGATTTTAAGCCAAGCAATCTCTTTCCAGAATCCACATTCTTAACCTATCCTGCCTCCAACTAGCTACAAGAGTATGATCTACTCCCACTGAAGGAAATGAATAATACTTTTGCATTGTTTTTAGCGCTTACAAATGACTTTCACAAATGTTCACTTTCTTGACCATTGTGCTGTCCCTACAAAAACAGGTGCTGTAGGAATTAGTATTATATTATTTTCAAATGAGAAAACTAAGATTTAGAGACATTAAAACTATGTCTATTGTCAATAAATGATGAAGTGATGCTCAAATCCATTTCTCTCTATTCCAGACCCCATATTTGTTCCTTCTATTCCCACTGGGCACTGCGCTATTAGACCTGCGCTAATCATTCCTGTTATAGGAACTTCCAGGGGTCATCAAAAACAATGACTTATAGAAGCAAGTTCAAGTTAGGCTGAAATGCTTTTTTATTATAGCCTCCTCCTAAGAGGTCTGTGTTTGATGCCTCCCTCTAAGGTTGACTTGAGAGCTCACATCTCTTGAAGGATCCTGACATCTTTCCCTATCATATTGAAAATAGATTTCGATTGCAAATATGCATTGTCTCCATGCTACACAAAGGGTTTAAAGTGCAACCCTATTAAATAGCAAGTCTGGAAATTGTTCCTCTATTAGAGTACTTCTTTACATTCTGAAGAGGGCTTAGTGAGGTCTAGAGTTACAGCAACCCCAAAATAGGGACACTGTTTCTCCTCTTCTTTCTTCTCCTCATATGTTTTCCATATAACCCTCCTAAATTGAAAAATAAATTTGGCTGGTGATTGATTAGAGTTGGATACATCACTATAAATTCATGTTTCATTTAATACAGATATTGATGGTTACATATAGAAGTAAGTATAGATGCATATAAGGTCTGTCAGCTGAGAAGGCCTAAAAGAACCAACACTCTGATAGCAATGAGCACACCTAATGCCCAGATTTTGGTTTCTTATGCCACTCTCTGGAGAAATGGCTGATTCTATGTCTGGAGCAGGAAATACATAAAGATGATCCTAGAAATTTTATATACCAGAACATGTATTCAATCATTTGTTTACATCAATATGGACTCATGGATATTTATTTTACCCTTTGATATATAATCTAATACTACTTTCTTTATTTTGCTGCTTGAACTGTTCCAGCTTTGACCATTGGGAGCTCTTTCTCAGTTGGCTCCTGCATCCCTTTCACATACCCCCACCATTATTTTTGCTGTTGTTATTTTGTTAGTACAAAATCTACTTCAGCCATCTACTTGATGTTGATCCAGGTCAACATCAAAAGTGATAAGTCATGTTAATAGTATGTAGCCTTGATATAATATGATGAGAATGGCACTTTACCACCGTGCCCATCCACCTGAAAACCCACAGTCCCAACCTAATCATGAGAAACACATAGGAAAGATCCCAGTTGAGGGCCTTCTGCAAAATATCTGACCATTACTCCTCAAAACTGTCAAGGTTATCAAAAGCAAGGAAAGTCTGAGAGACTGTTATAGTCAAAAAGAAACTAAGGGCAAGAAGGAATGAAGTTGTGAGACAGGCAACTAGGTGAATGAAACTTAAGGACTGTGTGTTGAATGAAATGTCAGAAACAAAAAGTCAAATATTACATGCCTCACTCATATGGACTAACTAATTGAAGCCGAGAGCATGGGTTATCAGGTTGGCCTATTGTAAAGGGTCCTAGATTGTAAGTTCTTATAGCAGTCACATATATTTAGGAGTTGTAACTTTTATTTCTAAATTCTGAGATACAGAGCTGCTTGTATATAACCCAGCTGTTTCCAGCAGCTTTGGGTATTTATGTGACACCTGAGATCAGATTTAGAGCTCAGAAGTTATGAAAGTCAGCAGAACCCCATGCAGGAAATGTTTAAAAAGTTGAAAAAGGGATCAGACTTTGACTAGAGATATGACTGAAGCTGATCTGGATAGGACTGTGATAAGATTCAAATATGTAAAGGATGATATCGTCCGTATTTTAAAACTTCAACTTTTGTGTGAGACCAAAGGAGAGATATTCATTTGATGGCAAAATTTATATTTTGGGTAGTACATTATCTAATTTAACTGGTATGGCCAGTTTAGTTGAACACCATAATTACATGGAATGTTGAATTGGGCATGAGATCTTGCTGGTTTGTCCAGGTTAATGTGATCCTATGATACATTCCTGAGTAATCTGTGCAATGAATAAAGAAGTATTTGCAAAGTCCCCTTGGGGAACTGGGGAGAAAAGAGGAAATATTCAACTTCCCCATTTAGAGAATTCCTGATATTCTTACATGCAGTGGGAACAACCAAATCAATAGGCCTAGATCTTGGGGTTTGCCCTTATGAAACCTATGCTTGCAAAGGATAGGCCAAATCACCTTATAATTATGCCTAAGAGTCACCCCCCAGAAAAACTCTTTTGTTGCTCAGATGTGACCTCTCTCTCCAAGCCAATTTGGCAAGTGAACTCACCGCCCTCCTCACTACATGGGACATGTAGCACTCCTAGGATTCACTGGAACCCAACATCATGGAATTGAGGAAGCCTTGATCAAAGGGGGAAGAGAGAAATGAGACAAGATAGTTTCAGTGGCTGAGAGATTTCAAACAAAGTCAAGAGGTTATCACGGATGTTATTCTTATGCGTTATATGAATATCCGTTTTTAGTTTATGATATATTGGAGTGGGTGGAAGGAAATATATGAAAATGTTGAACGCGTTCCAGTTACCTTGATTCTTGAAGATGATTGATTCTTGAAAGCTAAATTATATAGCTTTTACAGAAGTGACCATGTGATTGTGAAAAACTTGTGTCTGATACTCTTTTTATACAGGGTATAGACAGATGAGTAAAAAAATATGGATAAAGAGTAAATAAATAATGGTGGGGGATGAGGGGTAAAATAAATTGAATAGATTGAAATACTAGTGGTTAATGAGAATGAGGGGTATGGGATCAATGAGTTTTTTCTTTTTTCTTTTTATTTCTTTTTCTGGAGTGATGCAAACGTTCTAAAAATGATCATGATGACAAATGCACAACTATATGATGACACTGTGAACCACTGATTATATACCATGTGTGGACTATATGTGTGTGAAGATTTGCCAATAAAAATACTAAAAAGAAAAAAAAAGAAGAACCTAAGGAGACATGACAACTAAATATAATGTGGTATGCTAGATGGGATCCAGAAACAGAAAATGGACAGTAGGTAAAAAGTAAGAAAATCTGAATAAACTGAGGACTTTAGTTAATAATAATGCATCATCAATACTGTTCCTTAATTGTAAAAAATGCACCATACTAACATAAGAAGTTAATAATGGGGAGAATGGGTACAGTGTATATGGGAACTCTCTGTACTATATTCTCAATTTTTCTGTAAATCTAAATGTTTTCTGAATAAAAATTATTTTAAATATACTTCTTATTTTAGAAATAAATGCCAAATAAAATTTTATTTCAATGATCATAGCAAAAAATAAATAAATTTAGTATATACTGGCAGCTATTCATGTTGATAAATGCTAACTTTAGAGAACGGCAACATCAAATTAAATATATATAAATAAATACCACATGCACATATATGTATGTGTACATATATATAATTTCACTTTCAAAATTACACAAATTGCCTAAAATCATTACCCTTTTATCTGCCTCTCCCCCAAAATAACTGCAGCGTATGTTGCATAAAAGGGTAAGGGTACAATTACATATAAGATGTGACTGACAACTTTTAACCTTTTCAAAGATAATGTAAATTTTCATGTCAACAGTATATGTATTTCAAGATTAGAGGACAGTTACAATTAAAAGCCTCTCTCTTTTTTTTTAACTTTTTTTTTTATTGTCTAGTATAACATATATAGAAAGCAAAGAAATAAAAAAGCAATAGTTTTCAAAGCACTTCAACAAATGGTTACAGGACCGATCCCAGAGTTTGTCATGGGCTACCATACGATCCTTTCAGATTTTTCCTTCTAGCTGCTCCAGAATATAGGAGGCTAGAGGGCTTAAGTACTTTTTTATCATCATAATCCACTTTTTTCCTTCTTTTTCTGTGAAAAATACCATATATACAAAAAAGCTATAAATTTCCAAGCATAGCACCACAATTAGTTGTAGAACATATTTCAGAGTCTGACATGGGTTATAATTTCACAATTTTAGGTTTTTACTTCGAGCTGCTCTAAAATACTGGAGACTAAAAGAGTTATCAATTTAATGATTCAGCATTCATATTCATTTGTTAAGTCTTAACTTCTATATTTAACTCCACCATCACCTCTGATCCTTCCATCCCTCTCTTTAGGGTTGTTTGGGCTATGGCAATTCTAAATTTTTCATTTTGGAAGGGTCTGTCACTGATACGGGGTAGGAAGATGGAACTATCTGATGTTCTGGAGAGGCTGGGCTATACTTCAGGATTTATCTGGACCAGGGACCCATCTGGAGGTTGTAGGTTTCTGGAAAGTTACTCTAGTGCCTGGAACCCTTGTGGAATCTTATATATTGCCCTAGGTGTTCCTTAGGATTGGCTGGAATGGTCCTGGTTGAAGGTTGGCAGGTTATGATAGGTAGCAAGGTCTAACTGCAGCTTGCATAAGAGCAACCCCCGGAGTAGCCTCTCAACTCTACTTGAACTCTCTGCCACTGATACTTTATTAAGTACATTTCTTTTCTCCCTTTTGGTCAGGATGGAATTGTTGATCCAACAGTGCCAGGTCTGGATTCATCCCTGGGAGTCATCTCCCACGTCGCCAAGGAGACTTTCACCCCTGGATGTCTTGTCCTACATAGTGGGGAGGGCAATGATTTCACTTGCAGAGTTGGGTTTAGAGAGAGTGAGGCCACATCTGAAAAACAAAAGAAGTCCTACAGAAGAAACTTTTAGGCATGACTCTAGGTAGTCTAAGCTTCTGTACTACCTACATAAGCTTCACAAGAATAAGCCTCATGATCAAAGGCATGGCCTATTGAGTTGGGTGTCCCTAAAGTTTGACACAGTATCAGGGGATTCCCTGATAAAAGCCTCTCTTAAAGATAAGAATTCAAGGAATCTGTGTATTACACAAGAATATTCTTGACAATCTCTCTGGAAGCATTTGCTTTCTTTTGACTGCTGTTAAAGCCAAGGAAATTAATACACATAAAATTGGACCAAGTGTTCTTGCAAGAAGGATTTAAGTCCCCAACGAAGGCTTAAATCAGTCCTTATCTTAACCCATGTTCTACTCTACTGTTGAACTCAGTAAGATGTAAAAACCAAATGAAAAGTTTCCAATTCAGACGTATGTTGTATTAGCAGTGACTGCATGTTACTGCTGGATTTTGAGACTATATAACCTTTAGTTAGTTGGTTGCCTTTAATAAAATAAAATGCCCAACAGAATCCTTTAATTATTTTTACCTCAACCAACAACTCCCAAAATGTATCCAAATTTAGACAGTAATTCAACAATATTAATGCATAGAATCTGAACAATTTGAACAACTTTGCTGAAATATTATGAAATGTGCTATTATAAAAAAACAATAAAGTAGAAATAAATAGGGTATACTAGGGTGGGATAGAGGAATAGGGAGGATATGGCAAAAAAGGATGAGGCAAATCAACAGAGATATATTATACTGAAAATGGAATGTGGAAAATTAGAAATTTGCACTAATGCTAAAGCAGAGAATAGTAATAAATGTATACCTTGAGTATGAACATGTTGCCTGTGAGAGGAAATTGGAACTTAAGTCAATTTGATATATTCTTACAATGATATACTGATATTTGACAATTAAGCATATAGATATTTGACTAAGAAACTCAAATCATTCCTCTCCATTAAATATAAAAAATTTCAATGTGCTAGTGAATATTCCAAAACAGCAATATACATCTTCATTTTTAAGAATAAGGAAGAAAAAGAAAAATTATTGCCACAAATAAAAGAAAAATTTGAGGGTGGAGAAGGTGATTAGAATAATTTGCAAATTTGGCTGATAACTCTTAATGATAAAGTTGCATTGTCTTGCTCATAGAAAAGAGGATCTGCCTTTTCTAAACAATCATTCAAGATATGGCATTTCTACAGCAAAACAAATACTTTCCAATAAACTCCGTGTCTTTGAAAACTTTTGATGGGTACAAAATAATTTGTAAATATACATAATATAATTTCTGTCAACACACTCAAAATACTTCCACAGTTTTGACTTGTTTCTCGCATCTGACTACTTCCACAAAAACAAATGGATGA
>PVIY010023419.1:9900-39479 GCA_004026745.1 Myrmecophaga tridactyla | reverse complement strand
CCCTGGGGGTTGGGATGAAGGGCACCAAGAATACTAGGACTCTCTGAGCTGGGGTTTGTTTGGGGGTGGTAAGGCTAGGCACGTATTAAATTTAGCTTTTGGAGTCTGCAGCCTCTGTTCACAAAACTCTGGGCTCTGAGGAAAGCAGCTTAGTTCTTGGAGCTCTGGGCAGGTTCATCTGAGGCCTCTCTGTCTCTTTCTGCAAAATCTGCAAGATTTCTCTTGAAATACCCCTCTTTCCTCCCCCTACCTTTTCTGTCTGGAGAATTTCTCTCCGTCTGTGAAGCCCCTCTGGGCTTTCCTGAGTTCCCAGACTCAATTAGTAGTCGAGCCTGTCTGCCGAGGGTGTGGGAGGACAGGCTTCTGGTATAACACTGATCACACTCTACTTGAAGATGGCAGTACACTTACCTGCCTCTCTAACCTGGGCTTCCTCGAGGATAGGAAATATTGTATCCCCACAGCCAGTGACACAGAACCTGGCATCCGGGGGGCTGCTCCTTGTATGTTGGTTTACTAAGAACAGCTGTACTTTATTGAGGGCTCTTTATGTGCCAGGCACTTTTTATTTAGTAACTCTAACCTATTACATAGTCATTATGAGCTCCATTTTACAGATGAGAAAACTGAGACTCAGACATTTAAGTAACTTATCAGAAGTCATACAACTAGTAACTAGCCAGAGCCAAGATTTGAATGAGGTCTGTCCCTCTTCAAGGTTTGTGTTATTTCTGCAGCCAGCACCATAAGGAATGAATGACTCGATGAATGGGTGCTGGCAGCAGAATGAGTCTGAGGCTGAGGTCATTTGGATGGGCTGGGTTCCTAAAGAAGGCATCTCGCAGCCTGGCTGAGGCTTTCCAGTCCCCACAGACATCCCAGCCTTTCTCATCAGAGCTGGGCACGTGGAGCACATGAGGACAAACCGCAGGCTGCAGAGGCTCCTTCAGACCCAGAAGGAACTGATATCCAAGGAGCTCTGGCTGTACAGTAGGTGCAGGGTGCCTGGCTCCCGGGGCCCCACGGGGTAGGGGCCACGGAGTTCGGTATTCCACTTCCCCTCCCACATCTCCCTACTTTGCCTCTGTGGTGGTAAATTTGCTGTAACAAAAGAATTACCAGGGCAGGTGCGTGGGGACCCCTGTGAGAATCCTCTGGAGAATGCATATCCAGGGATAGCCTGGTCCCCCTTGGCCTCCTGCTCCCCATCCTGGGATTGTATTCCCCACAAAACTGCAGTCTGTCTTCTGCAGTCGGTGTCAACACATTTGACTATTTGGGCAGCATCCTGAGTTACGTGGTGATCGCAATCCCGATTTTCAGTGGGGTCTATGGAGACCTGAGCCCCACCGAGCTTAGCACCCTGGTCAGCAAGGTGAGCGTCCTTCCTGGGGACTCCTCTGGCTTGTGCCCTCCCGCCCTTTGGCCCGGCCCCCAAGGCCTCATCCTCAAAGCCTGTACTGACTGCTTTCTGTTCCATCCAGAATGCCTTTGTGTGCATTTACCTCATCAGCTGCTTCACCCAACTCATCGACCTCTCCACCACGCTTTCAGATGTGGCTGGTTACACACACAGGTGAGGCTGTGGCCAGCCCCTCTCTAGTTCCTGAGCAAAATGAATGTCACTAGGGGAAAGGAGTTGAATGAAAAAAAGGAGCAAATAACTCACCATGTTCTAGTGGGTATGAGAAGGGGTTGGGAGTATTTTCTTCACCTGGGCCACCCTTCCCCCACCCCCAAACCCTGCCTCAGGTTTTCATTTCTTGCCCAGGATTGGGGAGCTGAAGGAGACCCTGCTAGACATGTTCCTGAAGTCTCAGGACTATGAGATCCTGGACGAGAACGAGTGGACATTAGACAGGCAAGTATCGAGCTGGCAGCATAGTGCCATGTTGAGAATGCAGGCTAAGGAACAGCCTGGCCCTGCCCTTTCCCAGCTGGGTAAGGGAGTTTTTGTGAGGGTTAAATCCGCGTATTGTTCTGGAAGTGTTCACAGTCGGTGTTGCTCTGTTGGTGTCCATTGTGTTCATTTATGTCATTCTCCCAGCCGATGGAAGCAGGGCACACACATGCTTTCTGCCTGTGCTCAAGACAAAACAAAAATCTGAATAGTGTCCCTTCCCCACCCGCTGAGCTCTGGCATCTGCCCCTTTCCTCAGGATATGTCTTTTGGTTCACCGTGCCACACTCAGAGCCAGAGCTACCTTTAAGTCATTTTATCTTTGCAAGCTCGAATTTTTCTGACCTTTCTGTGGATCCTGGATTTGTTTCATTTCACTTTTCTGGAGCGGATTACTTCACCTTTCTTATCTCAGTTTTTTCATCTCTGAAAAGGAGATCTTAATGGAACCTTCCTCTTAGGGTTACGGCAAGGATTAAATATGACAGTCCATGGAAAGGGCATATACCGTGACCACCTAGTAAGCTTTCAAACAGTGGAAACAATCTGAATTCTGGGACCTGCATTCTGCTCTCTCTTCTTAGGAACTAATGCCCCTGCTTGAAAATAAAGCTTCTTGCAGCTGTGAGCCCGGAGGCTGGGAGGTGATGGTGCAGGGACTGTAGAAATGTGGGGTCAGGAATCCCCAGAGAACCAGGAATCCCCAACCAGTTTAGCATTATCACCCTCATTCTTATGATCGAGTCTCTAGTCCCACTTTGACATAACGAAAACCCACTAACGTTAGAATCACACAAATTCAACTCTTGCCTTTACTAGCTCTGAGGCCTTGGGTAGGCTACTTAGCCACCTGACTTGATTTCCTGATCGGCCACATGGAGCTAATACCTGTGATTCTTGGGTGGTAAGATGGACAAAGTCAGCCATGCCTGGAGCTTTGCCATCATGGCCCAAAGTCAGCCCCTCCGCCTCCACCCCCAGCCAAGGCCAGGCCCACCAGGGGGCGCACGGCCCCGGGGCACTACCAACACTGCTTTCCTTCCCTTTGCCTGGCCCCAGGGACCCGGGGCGGCCCGCAGAGCCCGCGAACACAGCTTTCCTCCTTGAGCGGGTCTCCATCTCCGCCCCCGCCTCTGACAAGCCCCTCATCAAGGAGCTGAACCTGAAGATCTGCGAGGGGCAGAGCCTGCTGGTCACGGGCAACACAGGCACCGGCAAGACCTCCTTCCTCCGCGTCCTGGGCGGCCTCTGGGAGAGCACGTGGGGTGAGCACCGGGCCGGCTGGGGTAGTGGTGGAATCCATGCTTTTTTCTTGGGAAAAGAGGGTGAGATGCAGGCTGAGGCGGGGAGGGGGCAGTCACCTTCTCTGAGAGATCTCAGGGTGGGAGTGTCTGTGAGCCCCGCAGGCTCAGTGCAGATGCTGACCGACTTCGGGCCCCACGGGGTGCTGTTCCTGCCCCAGAAGCCGTTCTTCACTGACGGGACCCTTCGGGAGCAGGTCAGCCCCGTTCAGGACCCACTCCTGCCCTCCGCACCCCACCCCGCCCACTCACAGCCCGGCCCCCTGCCAGGGTGGCGGCTGACAGGTCTCAGGCTCTCGGGAGTTGGGGAACAGAGGGTCTGTCCCAGTCTGGGAACTCCCTGGTTCTAAGAACATTATATTCAGTTTCCATCGATTGGGCCTATGTACTCAGAGCAACTTTTGAGGGCAGGTAAATAAACCTGTGAGGGCTGCAGACCAAGTATCACCCATGTTGAGCACCAGTATTGACATCTGGGGCCCCTGGGCTCAGAGGCCCCAGAGACTCTCTCTACCCAGGCCCGCTTGTGAAGGTCGTAGGGACCCTGCCCCCACCCCCCGCCAGCACTGAGCCTCTCCCTCTGGACCCTGGGTCAGGGAGTGCCTCACCACCCTCAAGTGGAGAGGAGCCTGGCCTCCAGATGGTTCTGGGGGTGCTTCTGAGGAAGGGAGGGCTTGGGTACAGCACTGCCTGTCATCGGCCCTCTGCCTAGGCCCGTGTGGTTTTGTTTTCTCAGGTGATTTATCCGCTGAAGGAGATCTACCCAGACTCAGGTGAGCCTGGACCTCCTTGGGCCATATGCCCCCTTGGGCCATGTCCCCCCATCTCCACTGTTCCTGCTTTGCTTCGCTGTGGCCTCACGTGTGCCCTGAGCCCCAGCCAGGCTGACAGTTGGGTCCTGTTTTTCATATCTTTACTGTTTGGGGGTCTGTACCCTAGCATCATCTTGTTCTGTCCGTGTCCTTGAGCAGAGATACCCACTGGAGGAAGGAAGGTGATTATCTCCTGCTCCCGGCCTTTCCCTTCTGATGACCCCTATCAAGTAATCCTCTCACTTCAGAGCCTTAGCCTAGCATCCTGGGGCTCCCATCTTGCCATGATGTGCCCCGTCTGTCCTGGCTACCCAGGAGCCGATTTCTTTTTTTTTTTACTTGGGGAAGTTGAATTTCCCCCCATTTTCACCATTCCCTGAAGGGGACTTTGCAAATACTTTTCCACTCACTGATCAAATCACTCTGGGTTTCATCGGGGCATCACTCTGGACAAACCAACAAAATCTCGTGTCCTACCCAAGGTTCCATGTACTTATGGTGTTTAATTAAGCTGTCTACATAAGTTATATTAGGAAATATACTAGTCAAAATATAAATTTTGTACCAAATAAACATTTTTTGCTTTAGTCTCACACATAAGTTGAAATTTTAAAATATTAATTACCATCTATTTTCAACCCCCTGCAGTAATGACATTCCTTTGTTCTTCCTCAGTAGCATGGGCATCTTGATCAGTGACATAGCTCTGAGAGCCCTGGACTTTTCATCTGTTAGCTAAAGAAAATACCTGTGGGGCTTTTCTGAGTGTTATACAAGATGTTGTATATTTGGTAGTGACTTTCCTAAGATGACACAGCTTTTTAGTTTTCAGTGGCAAATTGTTATTTGATTCCAGTTCTTATTTATGAATAAAAATAATGCAGTTACCTTTACAACAAAAGTAGGGAAAGCAAAGTTTTATTTTTTCCCCTGTCCATGTTTTAGGAGCCGATTTCTTAAAGAAGCCTTGTCTGTTTTGTAGGTTCTGTCGATGATGAGAGGATCATGAGGTTCTTGGAGTTGGCAGGTCTGGTGAGTTGGGCAGGGGCCCTGCAGCCCAGAGCCCACCTGGGGGCACTGACCTGGCAAGGGCTGGCACCAGCAGTGGAAGACGGCAGGTGGGAGCCTGGGACAGGGAGAGTGGGAGCACACAGATGAAGTACAGGGGTGGGGTGTCGGCCAAATTCAGGCAGTAGAGTGTTGGGTTCTCTGTAGAGAATTTTAAAATGATGAAACTGTCAGTCTGCTTTTTATTGTCACCTTCCTCCAGCAGTTCTAAACAATTAGTTGAAAGAATTCTTGCTGCCTGGGGCAGACATACACACAGGGGTGTATATATGTATTTTGTCTGTGTATATCCACCTGGTGTGTCAGGTGGGGGGCTGTACCTCAGGATGGCGGGAAGCAGGGCTGGGCCTGGCACAGATATCTTTCTCTCTGGGTTTGTTACAGTCCAGCTTGGTGACAAGGACAGGGGGTCTGGACCAGGAGATTGATTGGAACTGGTAAGAAGGGAACTTGGGTGCTCAAGAGCCAGCTCCTCCACAAAGACCGCTGGTTCCAAGGGCCCCATCAAAAGATAGAGGTGGCTTTGACCCCAAAGTCCAGGTGCTCAGACAGCATATTTTGGCCCATCCTCTGTCGGCAGTGGGGCTGTGGCTGAAAGTGGAGGGGAATGGCGTCCGTCTGTCCTGGGCCAGCCTTTGCATAGATCACCTCTTCTTGCCCAGACCCATTCTGGGCAAAGACCAAGCTTTGTCCCTTATCCTATGCTAATGGTATTTATGAAATGCTCTGACCTATCACTTACAGCCTGAACCCAATATCTGGGACTTCTCCATTCCCTCTCCTCAGGTATGATGTTCTGTCCCCAGGGGAGATGCAGAGGCTCTCCTTTGCCAGGCTTTTCTACCTGCAGCCGAAGTATGCAGGTGAGGCCTACCCTGTCAGTGCACATGCCAAGCATCACGTGTGCCCGTAGGGTAGCAGTGTGTGACCTGGCTCATCAGCTCTGGGTGGTCCACAAAGGAGGACCTCTGTCCTTCTTCCCTGCCCTCTGCTGAGTTCTGATGGTGCCCATGAGGCAGTGGGGCTTGGTGTCCAAAGAACCACTTGGGATGTGGTATAATGCCAGTGTATAAGCTTCCCCACCATTGCTGCAGCTAGACCCAGGGAGCCAGTCTTGAGAGGGGTTATGATTTTATACTCCTTGGGCTCTGCCACTGTATGAAAAGATATCCCCTCAGCTATGCCTGGCAGAGGGATGTAAAGTGTGGACTTTTCCAAAGACTGACATTCTTGGGGGCACGTGTGTTCCCTGGATTGAGTTGTTCTGATCATCCATCAGAAGCTGATGGATATAGTTCTGCTGCTGACAGATGAATTCCCAGGTGGAGTCTGGCCCTCTGCTCCTTTGGCCATCCACTCCCGAGGCAAGGCTCCTGTAAGGCCCAGCACCTCCGATCCCAGCTTGCAGTGAATATGGGTTGCAGGAGAAGCAGAGGTGGGCAGTGGGCAGAACTTTGGTCTCTTCCCACTGTGTCCTGTCCTCAGTGCTTGATGAAGCCACAAGTGCACTGACCGAGGAGGTGGAGAGTGAGCTTTACCACATCTGCCAGCAGCTGGGGATGACGTTCATCAGCGTGGGACACCGGCGGAGCCTCGAGAAGGTGTCCCTGCTCACGAGGATGGCCTGGGGGGGGACCCCAAGGGCTGGGGAGTGGGAGTGGCAGAGGGGGCAGGGGCCGATGGCCTCATCTCTGCGTGGTGGTGTCTTGCAGTTTCATTCCTTGGTCCTGAAACTCAGTGGAGGAGGGAAGTGGGAACTGACCAGAATTGAAGCGGAATGAATGGAAGGACAAAGATGGCTACCGGGGGAGCCCCCCTCCGGGCCCCGACCAGCAGTTCCCAGGAGACACCGGCAGGACTGAGGGGGCCGGGGGAGCCCCAGCTTGCTCACAGGCCCTGTGCGGAGAGCGCAGGCGGCAGAGGGCTCAGCCCAGGACTGGGCCTCCCAGGGACACTCCATCCTCGCCACGCTGACTCCTGCCACCTCCGCATACCTGAAGTGATGATGATTTACAGGTTACTTCACATCATGTTTTCGAAAGAAAAATTTGAAAGTGTGGGATATGTAAAAAATAAGGGGTCAAAGTGGAAAGAGTATTGGATATGGAGTCAAGAGATCCTAGAATCTCTTACACTTAAATCAGTGAAATTTTGCAGCGATGGGTTTTAACTGACCATTTAAATTTTATAATGTTTTTTAAAAGACAAGTTAAAAATAAAAATAATTCACTTTTTCTCTTCTCTCTTCTCAATGTCTCCTCTACTATAGAGTGATCTTTTTAAATTATATCTGCAGACTTGTATTTGAATCTGCTGTTTGAGGAGAGGAAGCAGCACTTTCCACCGCCCTGTAATCGTCTACTCGTGGTTTTCCAGTTCTCTCCACACCTCTCCCTTCCCATCTGCCAGTTGAATTGCCTGTGCCTCCAACCCCTAGAGCCCCTCTGGTTTTCTTGTCTTAACCCCAAAGGAAAATAAATCCCTTCCCCTTGGTTAACTAAAATAGGGCTGGGGTTGTTCAGATGTAATCTGTACTAGTGAACAGCGAAAACAAACTAAACAGGCAAAACCTAGAAAGCATGAAAGCATGAGATGAAAAGTTACAGAGCCCAGAGAGGTTACTCTAGAATAGTGTTCCCCAAAGTTTAGCTGTCTCCATGCTACCAGCATGATTCTTGGCAGATCTGTATACCATTTATTATTTATTTAATGTTTCCCTTAAATCAACTCACTTTTTAAATTGTACTTTTAAAAGCAATTTTACACTTGACATAAATAGAAAGTAACCGTAAAGGTAAATACAATGAAAGCCAAATAGTCTTATTAATGGTATCTAGACACTGTTGCCACCAAAAGCTCTGTTGCCACCAAAATGGTATCTAGACACTGTTGCCACCAAAAGAAAAATTTTATAATTGTATTGTTAATTATACACCATAATTTACATTGGGGTTTACTGTTTTAGTTGTACAGTCCTGTGTTTGTTTTTTAATTTTTTTATTCTAACATGTATACAACCTAAGGCCTGCTCTTTTTTTTAAATTTATTTATTAATTAAAAAAATTAACAAACCAAATAAAACTTCAACATATATAATCAGTAATTCACAATATCCTCACTTAGTTGCATATTCATCATTTCTTAGAACATTTGCATTAATTCAGAAAAAGAAATAAAACGAACACAGGAAAGAAAAAAAAAAGATTATACCTACCATACCCCTTACCCCTCGCTTTCATTGATCACTAGCATTTCAAACTAAATTTATTTTAGCATTTGTTCCCCCTATTATTTATTTTTATTCCATATGTTCTACTCGTTTGTTGACAAGGTAGATAAAAGGAGCATCAGACACAAGGTTTTCACAATCACACAGTTACACTGTGAAAGCTATATCATTATACAATCATCCTCAAGAAACATGGCTACTGGGGGCGGCTGCTGTGGCTCAGCAGGCGGAGCTCCGACCTGCCGTGCTGGAGGTCTGGAGTTCGATCCCTGGTGCCTCCTGCCCATATGCAAATTAAAAAAAGAAAGAAAGAAAGAAACATGGCTACTGGAACACAGCTCTACATTTTCAGGCACTTCCCTCCAGCCTCTCCATTACATCTTGAATAACAAGATGATATCTACTTGATGCATAAGAATAACCTCCAGGATAACCTCTCGACTCTGTTTGGAAAGGCCTGCTCTTTTTATAAAAAAGAAAGTTAACTGTGTTACAGAAGAGTTGAAGACATATTAGCACTCAACTGAGATTTAGCTCAATAAAATTAGAAAGATGAAACAAGAATTGCAAGGAAAATAACTTTCTCACTATAAGATCTCAGGTTATTTAATGCCTCATTGGTACCACTTAAAACCATCACAGGTGTGGGGGTGGGAGTTCCACACTTGGGGAGCTGCTCCATCTGGCTTGGCTGGCACGTAGGGCTTGGGACCTGCTCTACCTCTAGGGTGCTATGGTGGATGGAACTGTGTACCCCAATTTGAACGTGTTCTTGGCCTTGGTCCACCTCCTGGTGGTTGTGGACCCATGTAAAGAAGATCTTTTCAAAATCTTACTCCAGTTAGGGTGTGGCCATACTGTAGCAGGTTGGGCTTTAATCCAGATTACTGGAGTCCTTCATAAACAGAATGAAATTTGGATAGAAAAAAACAGAAGCCATAGGGAACAGCCAGAAGCTCGAAGTCAATGGAACCTGAAAAAAAGGAGAAGACACTGCCATGTGCAGTGCCATATGACACAAAAGCCAAGGCCCCCCAAAGATCACTGGCCAGCCAGAAGATACTGACCCTGGAAGGAAGCAAGCTTTCTACCTCTAAAACTGTGAGTCAATAAATTCCTGTTGTCAAGACAACCCATTGTATGGTGTTTGTTTTCGCAGCCAGGAAACTAAAACAGGTGCTGATCTGAGACAATTGCCAGTCTCCAGGTAGGCAGCTTGGGCCAGGTCCAGTGGTGTTTACAGTCCTTTAAGTAAAACCTTCTTAGGGAACTATATGGTTTTAGTACTGGAAAGGCCCAGACTGCCCTTTAATCACAGAGTTTCAGGGTTGGAAGGGACCTTTAAAGTTGGGTCCGGTACAGACACCTCTCCTTGCTTTAATTCTCAACCACATCCTGACAAGTGGTCAGACACCTCTGGCCATGGGTAGTCCCCACCCTCAGACAGCTCACACTGAAGAAAGTTCTCCTCAGGTTAAGGGGAAGCCTTTCTCTCTAAAGCTCCCCCTGAGTTCCACCCCTTGGTCATGTGTTAAATTGTGTATTTTGAGTATTGAAAACTCCCTCTCTAGTTTAATTTCTATACTTTTATCAATGTAGCGAAAGCTCCCCCCAACTTTTTTGATGGCAGCATTTCCGTGACTTGTCGAAGTCCTACTGGCTCCCTCAACTCCTAAACCTTTTTTCCAAGTATTGCCACTAACAGATCAATTCGGAGACCAAGCTTGGTCCCAACTCAGCGTCTTTGTTTTTGCATTTGCATCTCCTGGGTCATATTCCCCAGTCCTCTTCACTTAACACCCAGTGTCTCCCTCTCAGAACCTCTGCCTCAGTTCCCTCAGAAACTGAGGGAAACTGTTCTTACAGGCAGATTCTGCACCTTTATCCATCACCCACCTCAGAGGTGGAGATTACTGAGAAGAATCAATACTAACCTACATGAAGAAAAGTCAGGACATGTGCCCTTAGTATATAATAAGGATAAAAAATGCTCCTTTTTAAATGCACCATGCATCAGCTAGGCAGATAATTTCCCAAACTGACATCCTTTTCTGCCACCTGGGGATCTACACAGACCCAAGTAGATGATACATAGAAATGTTGTCCTTATATGCCTCTCATTACTCTTCTGAAGAGTCCTGGGGCCAAAGGATAGGGCAGAAAAGTCATATTTCTTCAAATACGTGCTCCCATAGCAACTTTTCAAATCTTAAAGGTGCCTCAAAACCTTTAGGAAAGGTTTTGCAAAACTGGACTTAGGATCTTTCCCCAAAACTTTTGCTAGCGTCTCCCTGAAGGTGAGGGGTACCACTGCCCACCTAGCTGCAGGAGCCGGAAATCTAGGGGTTTTCCTGAATACACCACCCTCATCCCTTTACCCAACCCATCCCAAGTCCTGTCGGTTTTACATTAAATAGATCTTCCATCCATCCGCTTCTCTCCACCTGCTTGAATCCAGTCTGGAAGAAGCTCAGGAGACGGGCGAGATTAAAAAAAAACAGGAAAATCAAAGAACAAGAGGCTTGGTGATGGTACTCTGAAGAAAGAAATGTTAGGAGGCAGCATAAGCCCCATCATTTGGGGAATGTTAAGCAATGTGTAGTTTAGCTACACTATGGACTCAAATACAGCCACTGAAAACAAGGCACACTAGTTATTTATTCAACATTTACTGAACATGTATCGTGTGAGAAGTGCGAGTCTAGATCCCAGGGTTAGGGCGGAGAACAAGGTAGACCTGCTGCCTCCCCTCCTGGAGCTTACATTCTAGGTGGATCTGAAGTCCTCTCTGAATGTACAGCCTGTTGGGTAGAGGGGGAGTGAAGGAGCATTTGCTATAGAGTATGCTAAGTGAAGGGCTCTGGTACAGGGACTCCCAGAGTGCCGTGAGCACACGGGAGAACACCCAATTCATGGAGGTTGGGAAGGGGCGAGCAGAGAAGGCGTCTCAGAGAAAGTGATATCTCAAACAGGCTTGAAGGAGTCACCTCTGCAAAAGAGTAGGGGAGAGTGTGTGGAAAAACATTCTAGGGAGAGGGAAAGCATGATAGAAATCTAGAGGTGAGCAAGCACAGCCCTTTGAAGGGAAGAAAAGAAGTTGTGTTTAGTTGGGGTATTGAGCCAGGGGAGGTGTTGGGAAAAAGAGGGCTGGAAGGTTTTTGTGCCCTTCCAAGAAATTCCCTTCTGATTTTAGTGCCATGAGCAATAAACTAGTTGGATTTTGCCTTGTGGACATGGATCTCTGAATGGTCTGCCAGAAAGCTTAGAACCAAATTTTACTTCAACCATAATTTGTAATGGTCATTGGAACATGCATTTAAAACTTTTGTATTCATTTTATTTGTTGGTGGGTTTTTTTCCCCCCTTTCTACCTCCTTTTATGTTATGACAACTTGCATTTGTCCTTAGAGCTGTCTTGAATCCTTTCTGGGAAAAGACAAGGGAAGAGAATTTAGAACCGCAGTCTGGCCTGAGAGATTAGAGGAAATCCACTCTTCACAAGGGGGCACCTGGCCTCAGCAGATTTTCTCATCACAAGAGCTTGAAATTATAGACGGCAACTTTTAGAGGTCAAGTTACTCGTAGCAAAAGCATTCAGAGTAGCCATTTAATCATTCATTTATTCAGCAAACACTGTATTTATTGAACATCGGCCATGTGATGCTGTACTGTACGGTGCTGTACTAGGCCCTGGAAATGCTGATAGACTCAGCATCTGTTCTCAGGGGATTACATTCTAGATGATCGCGAAGACATAGCAATAACTTAGTCTGAAATGTGGAGGGAAAAAATACAGAATTGAAGGCATGTTTTGTCTATGTAACCTGAGTATAACTGAGCCATGCTGTTTTTTTCCTTCAAGTCAAATTCAGCACACAGTAGAATTGCTCCCAAAGACAAATTCAACTCCAGAAGCACCAATGAACATTGATTTTGACAGAAGCTCTCTTGGGAAATTGGCGTGTGTGTGTGCGCTATCAAATATGACAGCAAAATTCCCTAAACATTCTCTTTAAATACATCATTCTATTTAGAGCGGTTGCCACAGCTTTTGATTCATTTAACAGAAGGTAACAAGTACCTATTATCTCCTAATTCTAGACTTTGGGAATAAGACAGTGAACGAGAGAAGCCAGGTCCTTGCTCTTTCTGAATCCAGGAAGAATGATGAGATGAAAGAAATAACTGAGAGTAAAGAAAGTAGTAAAAATATTTACTGATATTTTAGGTAAATAAGCGTTGACTATAAAATTCAGTAATAATTGGGAATAATTTGAGAGTTAAAAACAAGGCAAAACTAAAATGCTAGACACTACTATACAATCGGAGGTGATGATGAGAGTTAAGGCATTGTTTATTGTTTGGAAGGAGGGTAGAGACAAGGACTAGCTTTAGAGTTTCCTAAATTTGCAAGGTTAAAATTAAGAGTAATTGCCCTCCCCCTCTCCCTCTGTCAGGACCAAGAATTCACCAGGTGAACTGGCATGGCCGCCATGTGGTTGGGATGATACCGAGAAGTTGGTCTTTGTGGTTGGTAAATTGTTTATGCATGGAAAATTGAACAAATGAGTAAATATATTGAAGAAAACGGGAACCATATGCCTCACTTTTGGAAAGGAACTTACAAATATGGGAAAAGGGTAGGCTTGAATAAATTCAAAGATGTTAGATTAGAATTGGAGGTATTGATAAGAACTCATGACTTGTAATATATATAGCTAGATATAAAATACAGAAACATGTACGTATATAAATGTGTGTGTGTGTGTTTCCCAACTTTGTCCCTCAAGAACAATTATAATTACAGTCCAATAGCAATGAACAATGAGCACATCTAGTACCCAGATCTTGGTTTCTAAGTACCTTCTTCACTAAAAAGAAATAGGCGAGATTCAGGCAAGAATTATCAATGGGTGTTAAAACCAATGGCTAAAATTTGATGAGGGATAGAATATTTACATGGTCTCAAAATATCTTCCCATGAAATACTTATTAATCGGTAAGCCTACAGCACTCATTGATTAACTTTACAGTGAAGAACCCTGGCAGATACCATATCTTGATCAAGAGATAGAAGTTAATTCACCAGGAATGGGACCACATGGTTCTCTGGGAAGGGCAGAGCTCCACTCCTATGATATTTCTGCAAAAAAAATAGATTCAGATTATGCAACCTGAATCTAATCTTGAGGAAATGCCAGACAAACCCAAATGAAGAATATCCTATAAAGCAGCTGGCCCCAAATACTCAGAAATGTCAAGGTCATGAAAGGCTAGGAAAGACTGAGTGACTGTTCCAGACAGAAGGAAACGAGGGAGACATAACTAAATTCACTGTGTCGTCCTAGATTGGATCCACAACTTAGAAAGGACATTATTGGAATGATCAGCAAAATTTGAATAGGGTCTTGGTTAGATGATAGTATTGAATCAAGTTGATTTCTTTGTTATATTGTGATTAGGTATGAGGGTATCCTTGTTTTAAGGAAATGCATACCGAAGTATTAAGAGGTACTAGGCCATCATGTACTCAACTTAATCTGAAATGGTTTAGGAAAAAAATGTAAAAATAGATGTAGAATAATAAGACAATATGGTAAGTTGTTAACAATTTAAGTTTTTAAAAAAATCACACAATTACTGTTCAAAGTTAAATTAAAAGTACCTACCAAAGGAATAAGTTCTTGGCTAAAACCGACTGCCATGCTAGTTGTACACCTGCCAGCCTTTGGGAGAACTTCTGTTCTTCCTGCCATAATTGCAGCTAGCCTGAAACAAAAGGCTCTTAGAAAATACATTAAAATGTTTTCATTGCTGCTCTACCCACCAAACACATACCACAGATCACACACTTCCCCACCTGACACTTCTGAATGAAGAGACTCAGAAATGCAAAGAAAAGTGGAGGAGGTAGGAAGAACAAAAAAACATGGCCCAGAGAGGGTAAACATTTGGTTCAGAGACACATGGAGTATCTATGGGGAGCCTCTTCCCAGGAGGGGATTGACAAGAACGAAGTAGAATAAATCCAAGCAGATAATCTAGTATCAAGATTGGGAGGACTATTTCATTGGGGAAGGTGTGGGGCAGTGACCACTAGCAGGGGGAAGGATGCAAAAAAACCTGAAGGCTTAGGAATTAATTCTGTTGTTTACATTTTACAGCCCTTTAAAAAGAGCCTTGGAACTGCAGGGCAAAAATGATTGACTAGGGTTCATGAAAAAAATTCTGCTAAGAAAAACTAGAGATGAACAATACATAACAAAAACTAGTTCAACGCATGACTGAACTAGAAAGCAAGAAAGGGAAATTCATAGGTCTGAAAGCCAGGACAGTGATGTGGAGATGTGGGGTCAGGAGACATTTGGCGAGGAACTTGAGTTTTAAATGGCCATTCAGGGACAGAAGACAGCCTCAAGGTGAGCGCTGGAAAGAACACTTAAATATTTAAGGAAAAAGAGAGAAAAGTTTGTTGTGTTCAATTACAAAACCCACAAGTGGACGATATATCCTGAGAGTCAGCAAGTGCAACCAATAGAAGACAGAATTACAAGGAGAAATTGGCAAATCCACAAATCCTAATTGAAGTTTTTTTTTTAAACAATACATCTCTCCCAGTAAATAAAACAAAAAACTAACAATATAAAATATTTGAGTGGCTCAACTATCTAATAGCTATATTATATAGAATACCACATCCCTAAATTATAGAAAACATACTATGCTTAATCATACATAGAATATTTACAAAAATTAGCCATATATTAGTTCAAAGCAAGTCTCAACATATGCCAAAAGACCAAGAGCATACAAATGAAATTAGAAATCAGTAACAGAGATAAATTCTTCCTCCATAAAAGCCTCATATGTTAAGAAATTTTTAAACCTTAAAAGACCCAGCAATCCCTACTTCTAAGGTATATATATATATATATATATACTCAAAAGAATTGAAAGCAGGACTAGAAGGGATATTTTCATACCAGTGTTCATAGTGGCATTAATCAAAATGGCCAAATGATGAAAGCAACCCAAGTGTCCACCAACTGATGAATGGATAAACAAAATGTCATATATACATACAATGAAATATTATTCGGCTGGAAAAGGGATGAAGTCCTGATACATACATAACATGGATGAACCTTGAAGACATCATGTTGAGTGAAATAAGCCAGGCACAGAAAGGGCAAATATTGTATGCTCTCACTGGAAATAACTGGAGTAAGCAAATTCATAGTCAGAAGCTAGAATACAGGCTACCAGGAGCTGGGCGGGGATGGGGTGGGGCAGGCATGGGGAGTTAATGCTTACTTGATACAGAGTTTCAGTTTGGGACCGTGGTGGATTGAACTGTGTACCCCAGATTGGACATATCCTTGGTCTTGTTCCACGTTTTGGTGGGTGTAGACCCATTATAAATAAGATCTCTTCCAGGTGTTACTTCAGTTAAGGTGTGGCCTAAGTGAATCAGGTTGGGCCTTACTCCAGATTACTGGAGACCTTTACAAACAGAGTGAAAGTCAGACAGAGAGACAGAAGCCACAGGGAACAGCCAAAACCTGAAAGTCACTGGGATCCAGAAGAGAAAGAAGACGCTGTCATGGGCATTGCCATGTGATGGAAAAGCCATGGAATCCCCCAAATTGCCAGCCAGCCAGAAGATACCAACCCAGGAGGAAGCAAGCCTTCTAGCCTCTGAAACCTTGAGGCAATAAATTCCTGTCATTAAGCCAACCCATTGTATGGTATTTGTTTTACAAACCAAGAAACTAAAACAGGGGTAATGAAAAGTTTTGGTTATGGATGGTGGTGATGGTAGCACAACATTGAACGTAATTAACACTACTGAATATATATATTTAAACATGGTTAAAAGGGTAAATTTTAGATTGTATATATGTTACTAGAATTAAAAAGCAAACATACGACTGTACAGCACAGTAAGCCCTAATGTGGACTATGAACTATAATTATCAGTATAATTATAATGGTATAATCAATTGGAACAGAGGTACCAGAATATGTTTGTTATTTCCTAATGTTAATAATAGGGAAAATGGTGTGTGAGGAGAGTATATTGGAACTCTGTTTCTTCTACATGATTTTTCTGTAACCTACAACTTCTCTAATTAAAAAAAAGATCAGTTAACAAACTGCCTCCCCCAACCAAAAAAAAAAAAAAAAAAACAGAAGGAAAGGAAATTTAAAAAATAACAGCAAAAAATTAACAAAACTGAAATCAGGAAGAAATAGAATTTATTGCAAACCATATCAACATCTCATTGGATCTTCACAACAGCCCTGTGAGATATTATTATTACCGCAGTTTTATAGATGAATGTATTAATATTTGAGGATGTTGAGAGAGTAGCAGATTCTGTGCTTAAACCCAGGTCTTCTGGCTCCCTAACATTCCTGTATTTCTAGGCTGCTCTCCAGGGATTGTCATTCCAGGCTATGGGCCTTGCAGACAGTGGTCCACAGATGAGGAAGGAGTATCTCTGCCTGGCTCCCAAATCTCTTCCATATCTCACCCTGCTACTCTGCCCTTCTTTCCTAGAACCTGGCTCCTTCTGCATGGAAACTATAGGTGGCCTGAGTCATAGGACATTGTGGAAAACAAAATGTGGGATAGAGGAGAGAGACACTTTTGTTGGAGGACATGGTTGTCCTTTGAACATTCTCTTGTATCTGTCGGTGTTAGCTCAGCACTTGTTTTAATATATTCTCATCCATATATGCATGTATGTATTCATTCATCTAGTTCCTATGTTGCATCTCATCTGCAAAACTCTTTATTGGCTGAGCCTGTACTTGGCTTTTTTTTTTTTTTTTTTTTAACATGGGCAGGCACCGGGAATCGAACCCGGGTCCTTGGGCATGGCAGGCAAGCATTCTTACCTGCTGAGCCACCGTGGCCCACCCTGTACTTGGCTTTTAATAATTTATTTCTACTTCTGTTCAGGTAAAAACTTCTCTGGTCCACCCTCATTGGGGCTGTGTGGAGAAAAGGAGATGAAGTTTTCCTTTTCTTCCCTCTCACCTCTGAACCCACCGTGGTCAATCATCTCTTCTCTGGCGTCATGAGCACTAAGCAAGGTGGGAAGTGAATACCAGCCTGGTGGGTGCATAGCACAGCTCATGCCATTCTGTGACTCAACAGAAGGCCTCCCTGTCACTCCCTGGACCCTTCTTGTGACACAGGCTCCTGAAGGCTATGCCTGGCCCTGCCACGTTGGGAACAGATCCATGGAATTGCATCAGTTGGGCCCTTGGCTCAGAGGCCAGGAGTGGGGGAGGGGAGGAGACTGACAATCCATGAGAACAATTAGTATTGGGAGGTATTGATCTGTAATGAAAAATTAATGGAGATTGGGCCTGCTCAGCTACAACTAAGGAAACTTTATTGCTGCGTGAGATGAGGAGCAGCTGGGCAGAAAGGGACACAAGGGAGACCCAAAGAAGAAATAAAAGATATGATTGTACTGTGAACCATTGATTGTACACTTTGGATAATTATATGGTATGTAAATATATCATATATATCAATAAAATTGCATTTTTTTTACAAAAAAAAGTAGAAAAAATAGAAGGCAAGGAAGCACCGGGGACAGGTAGAAGCAGTTGAGGCCAGTATCTGTTGACCCATTCTCAGTTCCCCAGTGGGTAGGTCTTGACTGCCTGGGTGATCTCGACAAGCCTTGAACTGGGACATTCAGTAAGCGGAACCCCTGGGGAAAGAGACAGCTGGCTCAGAGAAGCCATCTATTGTTTTTCCTTTCTTAAGTAAACTTTATTTTTTATATCAATTTATAAAAAAAAGTGAAGATAGTACAGAGAGTGTTCATAAACTCCAGTTACCACACGGTTGAGCTCTTGCATTAGTATAGAACATTTTTCACAACTGATAAGCCAATGTTGATACATTATTATTAACTAAAGTCTACACTTTTTTTTTTCAGATTTCCCTAGCTTTTCCCTGATGTTCTTTTTCTGTTCTAGGACCTTATCCAGGATAGTAACTTACATTTAGGTTCCTCTTTGTTGTGACAGTTTCTCAGACTTTCCTTGTTTTTGATGACTTTGATAGTGTTGAGGAGCATTGGTCAGCTATTTTGTAGAATGTCTCTCTGTTGGGGTCTGTATGATTTTTTTTCATGATTATCCCTGAGGTATGGGTATTGGGGGTGGAAAACCACAGAGAGAACTTGCCAATCTCATCACATGGATATACCTAAATCAACATGGCTTATCACTGTTGATGTTGACTGGCTGTTTCTCCCTTGTTTTCTCCACTGGAAAATTACTCCCCCACACCCTCCCATACCTTATTTTTAGGAAGAAGTTACCATGTGCAGCCCACACTTGAGGATTGGGGATTTATGATCCACCCCTTTGAGGGCACAGTATCTACATAGATTATTTGGACTTCTCCTGCACAGGAGATTTGTCTCTTCTCCCTTATTTATTTATTCATTCATTCATATCAATATAAACTCATGGATATTTACTTTATCCTTTGGGTTATAAACCATTACTACTCTATTTTGTTGCTTGACTTATTCCAGCTTTAGCCGTTCAGTAGCACTCATGTCCCTTCAACATATACCCATCATTGTGGGTTTTTTTTTCCCCTTTTTTTTGGGGGGGGGGGGCACGTCTTTTCTTTCTGGCACTATAACATGCTCCAGACTCATCTTGAATATTTCCTGCTCCAGCCCTAGAATCAGTCATTTCTCCACTGTTCTACCCCTAGAGTACCACTACCCTTAATTCTAACAGCATAAATTAAGTTGTGCCTGTTTTTTTAACTTTACATAAATGGAACCCTACAGAATGTGCTATTTTGTGTCCAGCTTCTTTCACTGAATATTATGTTTGTGACATTCATCCATGTTACTGCATCTAGATATAAATCAGTCATTCTCATTGGTGCATAGGATTTCACTTTGCAAATATGTAATCATTAATTTATTCATCCCTTTGATGGACATGTAGATAGTTTCCAACTTGGGGCTACTACAAATAATGCTGATATATGACTATTCTAGAATATGCCTTTTGGTGAACACATGTATACCTATCTGTTCACTTTACCTAGGAATGTAATTGTATGTATTCAGCTTTAGCAGTGTGCTGGTTTGAAAGGATGTATGTACCCTAGAAAAGCCATGTTTTAATCAAAATCCCATTTTGTAAAGGCAGAATCATCCCTATTCAATACTGTATGCTTGAATCTGCAATTAGATCATCTCCCTGGAGATGTAATTCAATCAAGAGTGGTTGTTAACCTGGATTAGGTGGAGACGTGTCTCTACCCATTCAGGTGGGTCTTGATTATTTTACTGGAATCCTATAAAAGAGGGAACATTTTGGAGAAAGAGAGATTCAGAGAGAGCAGAGCAGAATGACATAGCCACAAGAAGCAGAGTCCAGCAGCCAGCAATCTTTGGAGATGAAAAAGGAAAATGCCTCCCGGGGAGCTTCATGAAACAGGAAGCCAGGAGAAGCTAGCAGATGACACTGTGTTCACCATGTACCCTTCAGGATGAGAGAGGAACCCTGGCCATGTTCACCATGTGCCTTTCCAGATGAGAGAGAAACTTTGACTGTGTTCACCATGTGCCCTTCCACTTGAGAGAGAAACCCTGAACTTCATCGGCCTTCTTGAACCAAGGTATTTGGTTGGTTCAAGGCATCCATTTCCCTGGATGCCTTAGATTGAACATTTCTATAGACTTGTTTTAATCGGGACATTTTCTCAGCTTTAGAACTGTAAACTTGCAACTTATTAAATTCCCCCTTTTAAAAGCCATTCTGTTTCTGGTATACTGCATTCTGGCAACTAGCAAACTAGAACAAGCAGATTCTACCAGTTTTGACAATTTATATTTTCATCTCCAAATAGTTACAAACATAAAGTATATGACAATCTGAAATAGACATACCTGCGAAATAGACAGATATATTCTAGGCATTAGGAACAATAACTGGCTACTGTGTATTCTCAACTCTGAAAATGTCTCTCCTCTTGATAACTCCTCTGTGTCAAAGGCTCAAAAAGGCCTGTGTCAGGCTCCCACCTTCTTACCCCATTGCAGATTGCTCTCCAGAGAACTCTGGTCCCCCGCCCATCCCTAACTCTGACCATGGGGTAGGGGCAGAAAGGACCCAGGGTATCTTTCCTTGAAAATAAATAACTGGGTGAGGTAGAAAACAGGGTTCTGATAACACTTTCACTTACTCTCACTTACTCTAAATCAGACTGCAGCTTCTTCAGCTCAAATGCCTCATTTTGCGGATAGAAAATAGGCTTGGAAAGGTTGTTAGTGTTACAAGTCAGCTGCTGAGTGGCAGAGCCTGGAGAAGAGCATCAAGGCTCTCCTGGCTGCTAGCCAAGGGCTCTTTCTACTTGACCATGTGATCCATCAGAAAGAAGCCTAACACTTTCCTGACGCTTTTGCCACACTCTCCCCTCTGTACCTGCTTTCTGCAAGCTAAAACTACTGAGTTTCAAGAGAATTCTAGCTGGAAATAGCTAAGGACCAGTGGTCTAAAGCCCATGTAGACTCCTTGCCCTGGCTTCCTCCACGCCCAGCCCAGGTCTTCATGCAGGACTAAGGTCTGGGCTCTGGTTTCCTGGAAGCTGGGACCCAAGTGGTATATGCTGTGCCCCTTTCCAAACAAAGACACAATAGACCACTGGGCCCTCTGCTCCCAGGGCTGCTGACAGCATGCACAAGAAGCATGAGGACACACTGCCAAGTGACAACAGGAAGAGGGAGCCAGATATAAAGGGAAATCAGGGGAGAGGGAGAACCTGGGCTTCTGCAGAGTTGCCAAGTGTCAGGGGTCAGGCTCATGTGTCAACTTGGCCAGCAGATGGTGCCCAGTTTTCTAGTCCAGCAAGGGCTGGCCTGTGTTGCTATGAGGACATTTCATGGACTTAAATCATGAATATGTTGGCTGGTTGCATTTGTAATCAGCTAAGGGAAGTGTCTTCTGCAGTGAGTCATGCTTAATCTAATCACCAGAAGGCTTTTAAGGAGAATTCAGAAGAGACAGCCACTCTTCCTGCTTCAGCAGGCCAGCCTCTCCTCTGGAGTTCGTCCAGACCCTCCATCGGGGTCGCCAGTTTCACAGCCTGCCCTATGGATTTTGGACTTTTCCATCCATGGCTGCCCAGACAGCTTCTGCTGAGAGTTCACTGAGGAACTTCATTGGAGCTACCAACTTGCAGCCTGCCCTACAGACCTCAGACTTCACATTCCCACAGTTACATGAGACACTTTTATAAATTTTATATTTATGGATATCTCCTGCTGACTCTGTTTCTCTAGAGAACCCTTGCCAATACACCAAGGTAGAAACACTGAGGGAGGTGAGGGCTGTTAGAAATGAAAGGGACTGGTCCTGGGAGCAGTGCAGGACCTAATAGCAGAGCAAAGGAAAAGTACCAAAATGTGTGGGTGTTCTTTTGTTGCTCAGATGTGGCCTCTCTCCAGCCAACACAACAAGCAATCTCACCACCCTACCCCTGATTACGTGGGACATGACTCCCAGGGGTGTGGACCTTCCTGGCAACGTGGGACAGAAATCCTAGAATGAGCTGAGGCTCAGCATCAAGGGATTGAGAAAAACCCTAGAATGAGCTGAGACGTAGCATCAAGGGATTGAGAAAACCTTCTCGACCAAAAGGGGGAAGAGTGAAAGGAGACCAGTGTCAATGGCTGAGAGATTCCAAACAGAGTCGAGAGGTTATCCTGGAGGTTATTCTTATGCATTAAGTAGATATCACCTTGTTATTCAAGATGTAATGGAGAGGCTGGAGGGAACTGCCTGAAGCTGTAGAGCTGTGTTCCAGTACCCATGTTTCTTGAGGATGATAGAATAATGATAAAGCTTTCACAATGTGACTGTGTGATTGTGAAAACCTTGTGTCTGATGCTCCTTTTATCTACCTTGTCAACAAACGAGTAGAACATATGGAATAAGAATAAATAATAGGGGGAACAAATGCTAAAATAAATTTAGTTTGAAATGCTAGTGACCCATGAAAGCGAGGGGTAAGGGGTATGGTAGGTATAATCTTTTTTTTTCTTTTCTGTTTTCGTTTTATTTCTTTTTCTGTTTTCTTTTTGTTTCTTTTTCTGAGTTGATGCAAATGTTCTAAGAAATGATGAATATGCAGCTAAGTGATGATGTGAATTACTGATTATATATGTTGGTGTTTTATTTGGTTTGTTAATTTTTTTTTAATTAATAAATAAATTTTTTTTTAAATGTGTGGGTGTGCCCTCCAGCTCAGACGTGAGAGGTGGTAACTGGCTGAGGCTGGGAGAGAGGTTTTGGGAGTGGAAGGTGTGGCAGATGTGCCGAGGGAAAGCAAGGCCGTGTGTGGTGTACATCAGTGGGGCTCCCCCTCTTGAAGCCTATGCCCCCCTCGACCCTGCGATAACCTCACACTGACAATACGGGGTGGGTGGGGTGAAGGGACAAGGTTGGAAACTACAATGGGGCCTATGAAATACAGCCCTGTTCTCAAAGGGCTTGTATTCTGGTTGGAGAAAGACAGGATAAATGACTTCAGGGCATTTATATAACAAGAGGAGAGAGTGACAGATGTCATATCCAAACCCAGCTTCATGTTCTGCCCGCAGATGTGCTGCGGATGAAGTCACAAAGGCCCCTGGAGAGACAGCTTTTGAGGCAGGCATGGGCAGGTGTGGGATGTAAAAGTGACCTTGGAGTAGACTGCACACTACTGGCTGGACAGTGTCCCCTAGGCTGGTGGCACTGTCCTTGGTGAGCTCAGTGTGTTCTGTGGCTGTTCTGATCTCGGTCTGAGCACTCCAGGATGATTAGGCCAAATTAGTCTTTGGGACATCACCTGGAAAGCGTAGATTCCGAGCATAAGTAGGAAGTCAATAATCTTACTTATTGGGGACTGTTTCAACTCCTGGTGCTGAACTTTTTTCTTTCTGTAACTCACATGCATTCCTTCATTTTTCTAATAATTCTGCGTTGGGCATCTAAGAGTCGCTGGGCACTGTACTAGCAGCTGGAGACTAAGAGTTGAAGACAAAGATTCCTTGGGAAAGAGCAGATTCTAAAATGGAAAGTAGATGGCGGCTTCATCAGACTAATGGAGAAGGAGCAACTTCCTTTTGGGGCCACACACACACACACACACACACACACACACACACACACACACACACACACCTGCCAGCACCTTAAGTTAAACTAGAGTCTCAGTGGCCCGAGGGGGCCGCTAACAGGTGTCCACCAGAATGGAAGAGGCTTGAGAACTCAGAATAAACCGGTATCTGAGTCAGACGATCTATTAGTTGAACGCTGTGCTTTGTATATTATGTCACTCTGTGCTTTGTGTCTATTGCCCCTGAGTTTTTGGAGACATCTTTCCACCTTCAAGTTTGGACCCAGCAGTGCTGCAGGAAATCACAGTCATGTGTTTACATTTGGCCCAGAGGATCAAAGGAAGAGGAGACTGAAAGCCTCCCAGGGCCAGTATAATGAAGGTATTCATTTTTCCATCAAGGAAGACTCCACTCCTTCCTTCCACCCCCAAGCATTTAGTAAGCACCTACAATGAACCACCAGCGTGCTGGAAACTGCTGACCGAAAGCCAAGCAAGACGCCATACAAACCAAATGCTATGAGAAAAAGTTGTGATTGCTAAAGAGTTCAAAGGAAGGAGAGTTTTTATTTGGTTGGATGGCTTTATGATGGCCTTTCAAATGGATCGAACCTATAGAGCTAGAACAGGTGGACATGAAAGTGAGGCTTCTCCAGGGTAAAGGCGGGGCGAAAACAATGGCCCAGGAGTATGGAAGGGTGGAATGGGCCCAGGAAACTGTGTAAACCAGTCTGCCTGGAAGGTGACGTCCAAGCAAGAAAGCCGTTGGGAAGAAAACCGGGAAGGTGGGTTGAGTCTTTTCACAGAGGCCTTGAATGCCAACTAAGGAGGAATGTGTACTTGATTCAGAAGGCAATGGGGAGTCTCTGAAGTTTAGAGCAGGAGGGTCAGGCATGAGGGACACTCAGCAGGGCATGATGATGTGAGCAGGAAGTAAAATGAGAGAGAGAACAAGAAGAGAGAGATGCCAGAGCCAGTTCCTGGCATTGCAAGTGTGGCAGGATGGGCCCTGCAGACAGGGCTGGCAGGCCCAGGGAGCCCGGGGTTCCATGCCAAGGGGAGGGCACCTGAAGAGGTTCTGGCTTGGGCTGAAGTTTGAGGGCAGCTGACTGTGACACAGGTCCCTGGCGAGGCGAAACACAGAGAACAAGGAAGAACCTTGAAAGGGAGAAGAGGAGCAGGTGACTTAAGAGACAGGTGAACAAGGAACGTGGCTTATAACAGGCAGGAGCCCACAGATTTTATAGCCCGTGGCTTTTCTGGTTCATGTGGAATGGGAACTGGTGAGGGGAGGCAAAGGAATGTGCCCTAAGCTTCCGCAGCAGGATTTATTTTAGTTACTTTTTTTTCGTTTTATTATTTTCAGGTCTTTTCCCAATCTGTTCTCAACTGTTTATGTGTCTGTATTTAATTTATCTGTCTTCATGTTTTTATAATTTATTTATTTAATAATGGTAATTGTTGTTTATTTTCAGATCATTTACCCATATGACCTCCATTATGGCTGTGCCTCAGAAACCCCTGGGGAATTTTTCAAAAGGACACATGTCCCAGCCCCACCCCAGATCTACTGGGACAGAATTTCTGGGGGTGAGCTCCCAGGTGACTCTCAGACAGCCGTAGGTGAGGACCTCAAGCTACAGGAGGGTCCAGACGGCCAAGTGGAGAAGAGGGGGCGCTGCAGCTGTAGGGAGAGCAGGGAGAAGAAAGAAGCAGGCCAGGGGCGACGTGGGGGTGGGAGACGTGGGAGGCCCCCCATCCTTGCAGTGGCAGCTCTCTCCAAATCCTGGGGAGCTCCCCCTCCCCCATCACTTGCCTGGCCTGAGGACTCCTCATCCATCCCCTCCAGGCCTGCCCAGCAGCTCCAAGCAGCCCTTGTAAATCAGAGGTCCCTGCCCTGTGTCATCCTCTCGCTCTTCTGGGTCTGTGCAGCCACCTATTGGCAGCCTGCAGAGCCTGAATGAAATCTCCCTTCCCGGGGCTGGGTTTCAGGGTCCATAGGGAGAAGACCCTTCAGGGGTGCAGGCAGCCCTTCTGGGGTGCAGGCTTTCTCTTTGTTCTACCTAGATCCAGCTCTGGCTGCTTAGGGCCTTTATTTTGCCTGGTTTCTCCTCTGCAGCAGCTTCCCAGCCTCTTCCCTCATTGATCACCGTGAACCTATTTACATATCCTTCTCCCGGGAGCTGCTTACATCTTCCTAGGGCCAATCCCCTGCGGCTGATTGTCCGGACGAATTTCTGGCATCTTCCAAGGCCCTATTGAGTGCCCTATTGTCCCCTGGATTTAACTAGAAAGCAGATGCTATTATTCTGTTTTAGAACTCAGGAAAAGAAAGGCTGAAGAGGTTCAACATCTTGGATCAAGGTACAGGGTCTATCAACCACCCTGTGAAGGGGGTGTGTGGGTGGGACTTAAAGCCAGGCTCCGTGCTCCAGGTCTCAGAGGAGGGGGTGGAGAGGCAGACCTGAATCCAGCACGGGGCACAAGGCCAGCCCAGCACCTGTCATTCTCATTTGATGACAGGCTTCCAGCAACCTCTACTGAGAGGGAGTTCCATAGCTGAGCCCATTTGAAACAATCTTCTGGGATTTCTTGAGCCCAAAGCTCAAATATAACTGATCTGGTCTGCCCACTCCGCTCTCTCCTCCTGTAATCCCATCCACACATCATCAAATCTGTGGGTCGCAGCGGTCTGCAAGCAATTTCATGCAGTCTTGTTTGCAGCACTCCTGTTGATCTCTACTCCCCCTCTTTTTCACAAGGATTTAGCATAGGTTTGTCTGACTTCCAATTTTTCACTTCTTTTTCCCCCTTTGGTTTAAATTGTAGGCGGGAGGTGCAAATAAATGCACATGTGGGTACAAAAGGAAGGGGATCAGTACGCTTGGGGGGGCCACGGGCATGCCATGGGGCATGAAGGGTATAGGATTAATTAGGAAAGGGAAAGGCAATCTATCATGTGGGAGTCATTGGTCAGAACTTAGGGGCTCCCCAGCTGGACACTGGAGCTGTGCCTGCAAGGAGCAGGGCCTCATCTCACAGTGACACACACCCCTCAAGAGCCGGTCAGCTCGGTGGACAGAAGCAGCCCCTCGTGCTTCTGCAGTTGGAGTAATTTTGAAAGAAGAAACTCTTTCAAATTGTAGCCGAAACATCATTTTGTGGTTTTACTTTTTGTGCCGCACATAGACACACAGACACATGCAGCTCCCTCACCCATGGAGAACTCCTGGGTACTTCTCCTGCTGTTTTTACGGCAATTTTATTCTGACTTGTGTCTTTACAGAAAATGGCACAGAAATCACATGTTTAGAATACCTAGAAGTTATTACAGTTCCATATTTCAAACACCTCAAATATCAAGTTTCTTCCTTCTCACTGTATATACATTATTTACATACCAAGGGCTACCGTCTAACACCTTAAACCATCGGGGGACAAAGACAAGAATTGGGGGCGAGGGTGGGAGGGGGGGGAGTTCCATGAAGGGAATGAAAACGAAACCAACTTTTGATACAGAATTAAAATTGCAACTCACTGTCGCAGGCCTGTCTTCTGTGAGGTATTCCCTGCAAAAGTGGGTGGGATGGTAGGGGGAAATGTCACGGGGGAGGTGGGAGGGCAGAGGCCTTGGGTCTGGCCTGGAAATATGGATTCTGTGCGCCCCACAAGGCTTTGTGCTCTCACTATCACATGAGTGGTGCCAGGGGCAGCAGACAGGACAAAACCCCATCCGCACTCCCACCTCCTATTCCAACCTGTGTATCGTGTCTGTCTTGCTCTAGTGGACACACTCAGGGCATCCACCTGGCATGAAGGTGGATGCACCTGAAGCTTAGTTTGTGTTTAACATTGACCTCTTGCCTTGCTCCCCTTCCAGTCTTTTCTCACAACCTTCTTCAGACCACATCCTTTCTGATGAATATTTATAGCCCAGGCCAACTCTAGTCTGGCCTCTCAGGGACAGCTTGCCTCAGACTGAGTCCAGGCCTGTGGCTTCCTACACTGAGTCCAGGCCTGTGGAACAGTGAGATTGGGTTGCCCCAAGGAAGGGCACATGCAAACCAGTAATTTGTGAGGCGCTTTAGGGGGAAGGGTCACAGGCAGCATATCAGAGAGTCTGGATGCTTCAGAACACAGGCTCTGGGGCCCAAGGCCCTGGGTAGCGGGGCTGGACTCCCCAGCAGCGCAGTGAGTCACATGCTAGTGTTGGCACCTGTGACAGGAGGAACCAGTGGGGGTAGGCTGGGTATGGAGAGGGTGGCTTTCCAAGGGTGACCAGGGCAGGGCATGAGACTGACGGTGGCCAAGGGGCCCAGGACGAGACTTCCCGGGCTTAATCCAGACCCCCACTGATGGGTGGGGAAGAAGTCCCAGAGGTTGTGCCTGCAAGCTGATGCCCGCGCCCAGGTTCCCCCAAAAGACAGGCTAAGGGTGGAAGCAGACTTCTGCTGAGGCCTGGGGTGCATGGGACATCGGAGCTGGAGTGCGGGTTCTCAATCAGTATCCCACCTGTGGCAGGCCATGCATTTGCAGCAATGGGCTTTTAGGCATGGACAGAGCAGAATCCATAAGGGATGGAGAACTGGGCAGGATGACCCTTTAGAGCAAGAGAACTGAAAGTAAGGAGTGGATTTGGACAGTGAGTGCTGCCAGAGTATTGCGTGAAAAGGGCTTGAAGACTGGGGCAAGCAAGAAGGCTTCAGAGGCAAGAATACTGGGATGAGGACACTGAGAGGTCAAGGCCAGGAGGGGGATGTCTCAGCCTGGTCCAAAGCCTTGATCAAGTTGTGCCAAGAGTCACCCAGGGGGGCATGGGAGGGCCTGTGGGGCAGGGAAAGGGTGGCAGCGGGCAGGCCTGGGCCCTGCCTTGGAGAACACCTCCTGGCCCCGCAGCTTCAAGAAGAGAAGAGTCTTGGAGCTCCAGTGACCTAAGCCACGTCCTCGAGCTGCGGGGGACTCAGCTTCTCTGGCGGCCTGTCTTCGTCCACAGCCTCCTCCTCCTCTGGCTTCTCCACATTGCGGGCCAGGCTGTCCGGCCCCGACACAGTCCCCAGAACTTTGGTGCTGTGCTCCTGAGCTTTGGCTCGGAGCGCCGCAATGCTGTTCTCCCTCAGTTCCTCCTGGGAGATGGCCGCCTGGGCGTCGGGGCCCCGCTCCTCCGGCTCCATTCTGTCGCGCTTGGGCAGGGCCTGGCGCTCCACCTCGGGCTTCCTCCCCGACTCGGCTGCTGCCTCCAGTGACTTTTTGTGCATCCCTAAAAAGAATTGTTGGTATTCGGGTTTAGAAAAGCGCCTGGGAAAGCCATCTTGAACTGAAAACAGCAAAGATAGAGAGAGGCCAGAATTAAGGACGAGCAGAAAGCCTTAATGTCACACACCGCGGTCACGAGCGTGTCCCCGGGGCTGGGGTGGGGGCAGGGGAGGGCGGCCGGGGATGATGGGGTTGCGGGTTGGCAGCAGGGAACCAGGCCTGCAGAGGGATTCTCCATGCCCAGCCCGGAGCACCTAGGCCCCAGGCAGCCTGTTCTAGCCCTCCCGGGCACAGCACTTGCCTTCCCCCATTCCCTCCCTCCTGGGACTGCAGATCTTAGAACCTCACGATAAACTAGTGCTGTTATCAGACATGGGCCCCAACGGCAGGTAGCGAAGCTGGCAGGTGGAGAGGTGTGGCCAGGGGTGGGTGGGGAACTGATAAGAAGTCCTTTGGGCAGAGCCAGGATGGTGGCCAAAGAGACCAAGGGATTCCCTCAGCCCCCGAGGGGGACCATCTCCCGTCACCATAAGCCCACCTCTGGTCCAGGAGAGAAGGGGTGTAGAAACCCACGGGCAACAGCCTCATCATCCTCTTAGGGCAAAAGAACCCACAGTCAGGGGCCCTCCATCCAAGGACAGCCACCAGACCCCAAGTCCTCCAAGTGGGCTGGGAGGCCTCTCTCCTTCTAGGCTGCTGTGGGCCAGACACCCTGGCTCCAGGACGGTCCCCTCCCCTAGGGAGCCCGATCTCCTCACCAAAGGGGCAGGGCCCCGAGGAGGGTGCGGGCTCTTACCCAGCAGCCACGGGGCACAGGAGTCCATGATGCCGTCCTTGGCAGACTTGAGGATGG